>JAVQJL010017035.1:0-33204 GCA_036024295.1 Nannoperca obscura | reverse complement strand
CCCCCCCCCCCCCCCCCCCCCCCCCCCCCCCCCCCCCCCCCCCCCCCGATTAGAGCCATCACTCAGTGTCACAATTATCAGTGTCATCAGCTCGTCTGCAACACATTTTTGTCGCATCCTGGGACAGACTAACGCCCTTAGAGCGTCTGTGTGTGTGTGCACTCTCCCCACACTATCTCACACACTCCCAATTACTCTACCTGATTGGATATATGCAAATTGGACCAAAATTAAAAGCCACCTGCAAGGGGACCCCTCGTGGGACAGTTTTGTACACACACACCCACACACACTTACATCACACAGTATGATTTCTTCAGCTTTAACCTTCAGCTCTCCCAATGGTGGGTCTCTTCTCGTTCCTACTGAACAAAGATGTGTTGTAGTTAACAGGATATGTAGCACTGATCATACAGACACGCACAAAGAAGAATCTATTTGTTTCCCTTCTCTGCTCTGCCATTCCTTTTTCCCCATTCCTTTCATGATATGCTCTCTCTCCCCATGCATCGCTCTAATCCTATACTGTATCTATGCATCTGTCCTCTCCTCTCAGTGGTCAGAGACTCCAGTTGTGCTACAAATGACCGCTGCCCCACTGTGACCAGCAGGCACTTCTTCTCTCCTTCCCTCACCTTTATTTTCTTCTTATCTACTCTCATCTGTCCAAGCCCTCAGTCTGCTTCTATTTCAGAAAGACACTTAATTTCTTTCTCTTCTCTTCCCTTCCCTTCTCTTCCCTTGTCTTGTCTTCTCTTCTCTTCTGTTCTCTTCTCTTCTCTGCCTCACCTTTCTCTGCCTCCGGAGAATTGGCAGGGGGAGAAATCTCTTCTCTCTCCCGTAGGCAACCCCAGTAAATCTCTCTAAGCTCTGCCTCCCCTGCCATACCTTTAGATTGAAGGCCTCCTCCAAAGGTCACTGAGCAGAACTGATCCTCTGTATTCTCTTTATCCCGAAAGGCTGGATGAGACTGGAGATGTGGGGTGGCCTGGGGCTGGGAGGAAGAGAGGGAAGCAAAAGGAGGGATGAAGAAGAAAAAGGAGGTGGGAAGAGGTGTGGTTATGGCATGGAGTTGAGGGTAGGGAGCAGATGAACAAGGGAGCTGAGCAGAGGGGAGGGTCTGGAATATAGCCTGCGGTTAGGAAGGAAGCAGCGGGCACAGATGTGGGGCGCATGAATGAATACGAGTACAGCAGGAAATTAAAGCAAAGCTATATACCAGACCTGAGAAGACTACTTTCTAAATTGAATCTGTCAGAAATTAGTGATTACCTGCTAAAAATTCATTCTTCTCTCCGTTGGGCAACTCAAAGTCAGTATTAGAGCGTACGAAAAGAAGGTTGAAGAATTAATCCCAGACACGTGCAGCTGTGCTTGCCAAATCTTACTCCCCTTACTGCTGTTACCTTTGAATACGGGACTATATGAGACTATATGCAAATACAAACACACACAAACTGACACACTCGCTCGGATACAGCACGATACACAGTTCAGTCAGACAACTCACGTTGAAATGTTTATTATAGCAGCAGAACATAGTTAGAGTTTGGCGTCTAGGCTCCGACCTCATCCGGTCATCATTCTCCAAAATCTCATGTAAACATATCTGTGAGGAGTGATGAGCAAATATCTTAACCCCCGAGCCGGAGCCCGCAGGTGGATGCTGCGGTGGTGGTGGGCTGAAAGAACAAGTGGCAAAAATGATGTAGGGCAGTAGTGGCATTGACAGGCAGAGGGAGAGATGGGAGATTTTTCCAGTTTAAATGGAATGCCAAATTGGGAGGGTGTGTTTAGTAGATGGTTGTGGAGAGTGAGGTATGTTACATGTGTAGAAATGAAGCCTGAGTAGACTTGATTAGCTCGCAGGCATCGCTCTATTAGTGGTGTGTATCGTATGTATTGTCTGTACGTATGTGATCTGTAGATGTGTGACAAGGAGACACAAAGAGACAAGGAGGAGAGAGCATCCAGAGACAAAGGCAGTAATAGCTCCTTAGAAGGAGGGAAGGGGAGAACAGTCTTCTCAGAGCAAGGAGGGTGATGTTTTTCTCTCTTGGGAACCCTTAGCCTTTTGGATTATGTTCTACTGTTATGGTGTTTATTATGTTTGCCGACGGCTAAATGGTTGTCAGACATCCTGCAGTCTATAGATGGCATCTTAATATGAGGGAATTGGGATTTGTGGGGAGGTGAGCTGTGTCCATGCACTGTATCAGTGGCAGACAGTAGTATTCATATATTAAAGTTAAATGTATGAATATATAGTGCATAGTACATATGTATTAGCAGTTAAATGCACTTTTGCAAGTATAAAAAGTTAAAATACTCATTAAACAGAAGAATTGACAATATCATATATTACATTATTGGTAAACCTGATGCATCAAAGCATAAGCAGCATTTTTTACAGTTATAAAATGTATTCCAGTGGTTCCCAAACCAGGAGCAGACGCCCTCCATAGGGTCACAAATAAAGCTGGGGGGTCGTGATATGATTAATGAGACAGGAAAGAAGACAAATCTAAGTTCTGCTACACATATTTGTTTTTCTGACTTTTTCTCTGATCTTTGCATTTTTCGTGAGTTATTGGAAATATTTAGCTGATTTAAATGAAACCTCTTGGGAAGTTTGTGGAACTGTTATCAATCCATTATCCATCTGAAACATAATAGAAGCTACCAACTAGACTTTATTTTGTAAGGGCTCACTGGAGTAAAAAGTGTACTTCCCTTTATGCTTTCCTGCACAAGTTGGACTATGTGTGTTTTTTTGCTTTTATATATTCAGTTCACTGATTGAAGCTAACAATGTCAGCTATTGCATCCATGCTCCCATATATCTCTGTCCAGTCCCATCCACTGTCTCCCCATTTACGCGCCATCTTCCCTCTGTAATTTCTCTCTGTAATGAAAGTTCCTCTGCCCATCAGAGGCTGAAAATGATACTGGAAATATTAATAAGGGGCCCTTTTAAACCAAATTACATTCTATCAGAGCCGAGATTAAATTAGCAACCGGCAAGGTGTGTAGGAACAAAGCTAATGGAATTGGATGACAGCGTCCGTCAATCAACGACGATTTAGGTCTCCCTATCCAACCTTGTCCCGCCCTCTCTTATCAATCTCGCGCACACACACATGGAAATATGATGTACCTTGTGAGGGGACTATGCATACTACAGCTACTGATACAGCTGCTTTAACACTGTGCATGTTGGATGTTACCGCCATCAGAGAAAGAGAAAGCATGTGGGTCTTCAAGTTCAGACAAGTGTTGTGGTGCTAATGTAAATGATGTATTTAATGCCATGGCTTATTCATGATGTTATGTTTCAATGTAAGGCTCAGGATTGCCTCTGATGGTGTCACTAAACACATTTTCCTCTTACAGCATATCTCTGAAAAGCAAACATCCTCGCACACTGTGACCATTATATTGCAGACACCAGCTTCAATGAGGTACACTAAATAGGGTTCGCAATACATTTGTGCAGGCAGAGTCATACCGAGACAGGTTCATCAGAGATAAAGCGAGTGTGTGCATCTGTGTGTCTGTATTCATGTGGAGAGACAGTCTGCAGGTTGTAGGATTAAGGTATATCTAGTGATACTGATAAGAAACGTATCTTGCAATGGTAAGAAAAATGAATTGGTCCATCACTACAACAGTTTCTTTTATAAATGTCAGACTTATCCCGTACTGTATGCATCTATGTGCTGGGTGGATCCCAGTAATCCTGTCTCTCCCTCAATCTCTTTCATTTCTGTCTCTTTGCCTCTCTAATATTTTCTTCTCTTTCTTTACTTTTATTCTCACTTAGGCACACACACACACACACACACACGCAAACGCACACACTTTATTTTTGTCTCCCCAGGTGTGCACTGGTCCAGGTGTATGTCTTCACAGGAGCTCATCACTGCTCTAATGAGAATGATCACTGCTCATCTGTCTTCATCCACATCCAACAGAGAGCACATGCTACTATATGTGTGTGTGTGTGTGTGTGTGTGTGTGTGTGTGTGTGCGTGTGAGTTCCTGTGTCGATTAGTTTTTTTTCTATGTAATATTCACTACATATAAAGATAATATACAGTGTGTATATTAGTTATCTGTATAGCCAAGATGGACCCAGGGGACTAATACATGAGTCGCAAAAACGTTAGACTTGCAACACCTTTGTTACTGATGTCAGACTCTGATTGTAGCTGACAATGACTTACTGTAGGAATAAGAGTTTGTTTGAAAGTCTTTCTAAGGCACTGGGAACTTCTCCACAGGAGTGAAGTTGTTTTGCGTTAACCCTCCAACAGCCCTCGTTTGCATCTGTCAGCCGAAGGCATCTGACATCAAATGAATTAGATGAATGAATCAATCAGCCACAGAATCCACAATAGTTACTGTGAAAAAACACCTGATAAACTTTTTATAACTCTAGAGTGCTCCTACATACATTTAATGACCTTGGCTTTTCAACTAATGTTAGCGGCTGTCTTTAGCTAGTGCCAGTGCTGGGCTGGGTTTCATTTTACCATTTGAAAAGCACTATATCTTCATGGCAATAAATCAGCCTTTCAGAGTGTTTAAGATATTTTGCATATTGTAGTGGCACTGATTTCACTGCTGTTTTATACATGTGAAAGAAGCTAAGCAAGAACTTTAAGCAAAAGAAAATATTTATTTCCAAAGTAAAGGTATTGCTAATCATGTCTACACATACTGCTATGATACTTAGACCTCTTATTTCGAACCAGACATTTCTTCTTTTAAAGCTGCATTAATGAATATTTTTATGTTAACAGTGGATCGAATAATGTGTAATGTGAAAGATGGCGCTCGTAGTGACACACTCACATAGAATAACACCTAACTCGGCAGTTTCCCCCAGCTCTGCAGAGTCTTGCAGCTCATTGTTTTCACAGTCCACAACTTTACTGTTTTGCAATTGGCCAAATAATCTATTGCAGCTTTAAAGTCTTATAAGTTAATAAATAGACACATTGTTGTTGAATCTGAACCCCCGTGGAGTTAACTTGGACTAACCCTTAAGAAACCCTGAAGAGTCAAGGGCAGTGCATGTTTGACAAAAGACCATTAATTACCACATGGCTCCATTGTGATGTAACGTATGTAATAGAGGCTGCAGCAGAAACTGCTTGAGATCCAGGTGAGAAAAGGATACTTGGACAATGAAAATGATCAGGATTGTCACAACAAGAAAAAAATAATCGGTGCTGACACAAATTCAGCAGGTCGTACTTATTCTCTGATGGTTTAACATACATTTGACTGGTATGTTCAAATATGTTTATGCTAGATGTTAAATGTCTCTATCCTCCAACTGTCTCTCTTTGTCTCCCAATGGTGTCATCGGGTCAGACTGGTGTTCTTTTCAGGTTTCCCAGGCCTAGGCGCCTTAAGTAGTATGGCATGCCTTGACTTTGAGAGGTGCTTGACTTTGTCGTGAAGAATCTTGAGTGTGTTTGTATGAGTAATTCATGGGTAAAGATTGCAATGATCACATCTGTTTTCTACCCATTTCAATCAAGCAGCCTCGTGGGACCTCTTTCCTTTTGATTTTTTCAGGCTTACACATGAAAATATGTTCACTTAAAACGGGGCCAAGAGAGAAAAGAAAACAACAGAGATTGTATTTACCCCCCCTTCACCCCTCCCCCAAAGGCCGCGTCAATTGGCTATTGTCAAAGTCTAAGTAGATTTTATGTAAAACTCCCAATCCATGCTGTTAGTATTGACCAAACGACAAAATGCTTGTTCATTTTTTTCTCAATCCAATTAGCTTTCTTGTGGCTTTCTGACAGCTCGTTTATATCTGTGAGTGAGTGCCCAGTGCTGAATGGGTAATTGTGCAGTTAGTGTGTGCCTACCATTGTGTGGAGAATCTTGTTACCTGAGTTTGTATGGGAATACAAACCGAATTGATTTTAGAACTGAGATTAATAGGGGGACGTTGTGATGGGCTATTGATTGCTTTCTATGATCAAATGAAATCAAAGCTGAGACATGCAGCGCACAGAGCGGGAGTCTCCGAATGTATTCTCTTCTTTGTGGCCCATTTAAACCGCTGATTTGTTCAATTAAATTTAATTCAGTTTTATTTATATAGCGCCATATTATAACAAAGTTATCTCAGGGCACTTTTTCATATAGAGCAGGTCTAGACTGACTCTTTATATTTAGACCTTTTTATGTTGAGACCCAACAATTCCCACCATGAGCCAGCAGTAGAAAAAAACTCCCTTTTAACAGGCTCTGAGTGGACAGTCATCTGCCTTGACCAGTTGGGTTAAAAGGGGGGCTGCAGGAGGAAAGAGAACTACAGCAGTGCAGTACAATCACTGTGGTAATGGTATTGATGTTATATTAATAATGTTAATTAATAATGTTAAAACCTGCATCCTTTTTTTCAGTGGCAGATTCTTCAACAGGTTCAAGGTTTTTGCATGTTCTACATGCAAAAAATAACAAAACAAACTTGAAACAAACTAATGAAACAATCTTCGACTGCTGTGTGTGGATTACATCTGATGTTAGAGGCTATATTTCCATGCTTCTGGAAGCTTTCATTTCTACATGTAGCCTATACTGTAAATACTATATAGCAACAAAAAAAAAATATTTTTCTGATGTTTTCCATCAGGAACTCACTTTGTTTTCATGCCATATCAGCATCAACAATTTACAGATATTAGCATGTCTTGGACTTGTCAGTTTTCACTAACAGGGCGTTGATAAATCAGCATCAACAACAGAAAATGGCAGTTCAAAAGGTTGTTTCCCCTCAGTTTGTCTTGTTGTTCAGTCAGGTGGTTCTCCAGGTGTACAAGGCCTGCTTGATACCGAGACATGAGTGGCGGTGACAGTGATGGAGCGAAAAGGTCAGATATGACACAGTGGTTATGGAGTGGGAACACAACGAGCACTTTGACATTTCTGGCCAAAATTTGTGCGCTGCATTTTAATCAAAAGGTGAGAGCAAATTACTTGATCGTGTTGCTCAGGCATTCCAGGTGGTAGTTTAATGAGCTAACATTGAAACTCATCATAACTTGAGCAAATGCCCCAAAAAACACTTGCTGAGAAAAGTTGGCAGTGCTAATAGAGGATGAGCAGAAAGGGTAAGGAGAGAAGATTTTAGAGTTTTTCCTGAAGCCAAAGAGACATCTTGGTTTTACCTAAAAGTCAGAATGCACAGTGTACAGCCCAAAACACATCCATTAATTTTCCCTTTCTACACAATAATGACCACATTCCAGAGCGATATTTAAGTTAATCTTCAGACTAATGACTGTTAAGTACTCAGCAGACTATGGAGGAAATTATAATTTGTTTTACTTAATGCATACATTCTGCTTGCTGCCAGAGTGAGCTGACCCTTAAGGCTGATGATGTTGTTCAGCCTCCAGCTGCCAGGTCAATGGGGTTACGTTTCCCTGTCAAGCTCTGTGTCTTCCAAGTGGGATGACATAAGCCATCCTTGGCCTCTGTCTCCCCCAGTGCCAGTTCTAGGTCCAGGAAAAGCCATTAAAGAAGCAATTAACAGCTCCAATTAAAGAATGATGAAGCAGAGGGGAGAGTTTACATAGTGTAAAGTGACTAAAAGGCTTTAGCTTTGGCTATTTAGATGTCATTGACTATAGGTGGTGAAATTGTAAATCACCCACTAGAAACTCATATTGTTGCTTACTTTGTCTCTCCATGTTTGCCTCCATTTAGAGAAATCATGCTCAAAAACAAAGTGAAAACTAGCTGAAAAGAATGTTATACATATCTTTCCAAGCAAATCAGGAGCCAGTGCCTTTCCAATCAGGAGTAGCAGATTGCTTTGTATCATTTTAGTCAGCTGTCGAGGAAAGAAAAACCCACAGTTTTGATGTTTGGGTTTCATAATTGAGCCAGCAAGCTGGTGTTTGCATAAAGGCTTCTGCCAATAGCCTTTGACGTGAACAGAATGCAGAAGATACCTGAAAACCCTGAGATGAAAGCGTTGCTTATACATCTCTTGACCTTGATCACCTCATCCTTCTTTTGCCTTGTGCCATCTTTTTCCTCACCAGACGATTTCATGACAGCTAATGGTACCTTTACTGCTTCAAAGGGCCTTTTCACTTGATGAGGACAGTGTGGAAGTTGTATGTAGCCGAACGCACACACTGAGCTAAGCTTGTTATGGTAACCCTGCTCTAGACCAGTGTCCTCATTAGATCCAATACCCTTAGGGTCTTTGTGTGTACGTATAGAGTCATGTCACGTACAGGACCTGACAGGATCTGTGCACGAGTATGGGTGTGGGTGTGTGTATGAGTTTTTAACTTCATCACACCAGCCCTTAGGCAGGCCACTGATCCTCTCCAAGAACGATAAATACAGCCATACTGTGATGCTAATGAAGACGGATAGAGAAAGAGCAAGAGCAAGAAAAAAAAACTGATAGGAAAAGATGAAAGGGGAAATATAAGTACTCTTCTGCAGCGCTGCAGGTTAGAATGTAATTGTTCCCCCCTTGACTATCACTATAGGGTATCTAAGGTAGAGCAAACAGACTTACCCCAAGGCCAAACTCCCACGGAGTCTTTGACTCTGATTATGTAATACAATCTCAGGGTGACTGATGGAATTAGTCTGGGACTGTTTTTGTGTAAAATAGGAAGTGAGAACAAAAAATTGGGGGTGTGCGTGTGGAGTGATCTCTCCCTCCCAGATGAACGTACCAAAGACAGGCAGGCACACGCATGCGGTGGAAGGCAAGGGCGATTGTGCCGCGCTGGCAGCTATCCTCATTACCGTCCACAAGCAGGACTGGAGTGCACTATTAGACAACCATTACTGCTGCTGATGGGAAACTGTACTGTAACACCGACACAAACAAGATGGAGAGATCTGGGAAACATGCCGAGGCCGCAGTGCCAGGGCCTTGAGGGAATGGGTGAGATGAGGCCGCCACACTCCTCAGCTGGGTCAGGGTGCCTAAGTAGCGGCCGTGTGTGAGCGTGCCATCTCTGGTTCCCCTGGAGCTAAGCAATGTTCACCTAATTAAAACCTCTCTTTCCTCCTACCCTCCGGGAGACATGGGCAAAAGGAATGCAGTGACAGAGATGGGGAGGAAAGTAAGGGGGGAATAAGCGAGCGCACCAGAGACAGAGGCCAGGCACACAGGGAAAGAATGCAGAATTAAAGTTGTGGAGAGGAGAATTTTGCAGGGGCGAAACAAAAGTGAATGATAAACAGAAATGTTTTTTGTTTTTTCTTCTCAGACCCCAGTGGAGTCCAAGGCTGTGCAAACACAGGGAAAAGGGGTGACTAAGAGAAGCAAATAGGAGAGAGGTTACAGAGTGCACTGTGCGGAGATGGCGGGTGGTGCTAAGATTCAGAGAAGAAAGTGGAAGAAAAAAGTGAGGAGTCATACAGGAACTTGCTAATTAGAACAACACCAGAGTCACAGTTATACTTCTGCAATAATTCTGCATATGGTTGCTTTGTTTGTGACTTCCTCAACTAGTGTGTTCTAACTACACTAAAGACATTATCTGAACTACATTATAAAATGCTGTGCTCATGGCCCTCACAGGAGGTGAAAAATTCTGTCTCAGTTAATTGTTAATTTTGTTACAGGGGGTTATGCGCTGGCCAGCCTAGCTGTTTGCCCTGTTTTCAGGCCTTGTCCGTAGCTAAGCTAACCAGCTGTTGTTAGTAGCTTCATATTTACCATCTAGACATGAGAGTGTTACCCATCTTTTCATCTAACTCTCAACAAGAAACTGAATAAGCGTAATTCCTTAAGAATTCAGGTTTTTAAGGTTATTATTCTTATTGGGTATTTTAAGGTACTTGGAAATAGAAATATATTAAGCAATAGTGATTTGACAGTACATTTTATAATATATGCTCTGTTCTCCAAAAAATACTGTATATTTGGTGATAAGAAATTATTTCTGCATTTCTTCATCCAACCATATTTTGGTTAAGAGAGGTTGAGAACTTGAAAGAGGAAACTGTGTATTTTGAGGGTAGAAGATCATTTATCGTGACGATGGCAGCTTTTGCACTAATTGAGTAGACAGATGTAGTACAGGATGGATGCACAATTTGGCACACCTTACTGTATGTGTTCTAAAATACTGTACAATTGATCATACAGTTCTGGGAACCTGTACCTTCTTCTTCAAGTTGCTATCTTTTAATTGGAGTTTGCTCCTCAGTTATCCTCCCAAGGCTTTGCTGTGGATTATTGTCATATTTTGCAGGTGCGACATGTGAAATGGTGTGAAATTCACGTTATGTTTGAAGATTTGTCAGAAACTGAATAATTTCTTTGGAGATATGTCATCAGTTTAATATCTTCTCTGGTTATTCTTGCTCAACTCCTTAATTCATTGTTGACGTCGATCTTTCTACCTTTCCTTTTATTGATATCTGCTTTTAAGTGTTTTTCCATGGAACTGGTAGCAACTGGAGGTAGGCTTTGATAAACAGAAAATATCACTGGTGGGATTTGACTGGTTGTCCGTACAGGTTGCTATGGTGAAGGCAGTGATTAAAGCTATTAAAGCTGCAGGCGTGGGGTAAAATGGGAGCTCTGACTGCGCCTGCTGTCACAAATCAAACAGAAAGGGAGAGAGAGAGAGCGAAAGAGCAGAACAGAATGGGAAAGACATGAAAAGATGGAATTAGAAGAGAAAAACATGCAGAGAAAAAAAACATGAGAAAAAAGAACTCAAGTGTGGGTGAGCAAAATGTGATTAGTTGTGCTAAAAGCAAGGCAGGATCCCACCTAGCTCTTAATTGATTTCTTTTTACAGCAGATGAAATAAAAGGTTATGGTGTTCCAACAATAACCTTCCTATCTAAGCCCAGACAGGGGGCTTTATCACACTGTAAAAGACAGAGGGCTCGTTCATCAAAGCAGCCTCAAGTGTACCGCAGGAGCTTATGGTGTAAAGCGGGAAGTGTGTGTGTGTACAAAAACAGAGGGAGAGAGTGAGGGAATATCTTGTTTTTACAGTACATGTCATAGTCTAGTGTTTTAGCAGTGTGACATGACAATTTAACCTCCTGCAGGCTCAGCCGTCTGGGCAACAGGAATCCATCTCTTAATGAGGATAATGTAATTTCTCTTGCTTCAGAATCCCAAATGCGATCAATACAAAGAGGATCACACTGTAATCATTTGGTATAATGCTGTTAACAAACAGGTATCCATGTGAGATTGATGAGGAGATACACTAGGTCATGACACCACGACCTGATGCAAAGGGGCAGTTGAAGTGCAAGAACAGGGTTCACTGATACAGTCTTATAAGAGAAATTCTGAATGTTAAAGAAAGCATTTGGAGGGTTACAGTACATACACTGAGCGAATTATGCATTGATACCTTTAATTTAATTTAACTTAGCTTATCTGTTGTTCACCTCAGCTCATTTGGACAGTCTGGACACAATAACACCTGTACAGTAAAATACAATCAAACACAACACATGTTGGCCTGGAAATGAACACTCACTTTAATCACTGGCTCTCTGATGCTGTCTCAGCATAAAACTGAACACTATAGGCTCCACAGAAGTAGCATTTACTGCAGAAGTGATTTAATTAATTGCATTATATTAAACAGATACTCATGTTTTTATTTTGTATATGTGAATGAACAGTGTGGTATATGCTTGTGATAAGGGCAGTGTGGATCATACATAGTTGCAGCAAAAGAGCCATAAGATTAGTGTTGAAAAGTATCTAAGTACATTTATTCCAGTGTTGTACTTACTATTCCTAACTAATATAACGAGTAAAATGTATAATGAGTAACTTTTGATATTTTGAGTACTATTACTTACAAGTCTGACTGAAGTATTTTAACAATATGGTCAATTCTACTTTTACTCAAGTCAAATATCTGAATACCTTGTCCATCACTGTATACCATCAGCACTGGTAATCTCATGGGCAAAGCCAGAAAACATGTTTTCAGTGCAGAATGACTTGACATATATTTTTATCAAGGGAACGGAGGTAAAGCTTCGCCCCCTATAGTCACTGCTCATGAAAACAAGTGTTTTGTTGCCCTCACTGTATCAACCTACACCTCTCCGATCCAAGATGAACCTAGTGTGAAGAGAACTGCGTGTTTGAGTGTGTGTGTGTGTGTGTGAGACAGAGAGAGAGAGTGAGAGAGAGAGAGCAAGAGAGAGAGAGAGGGAGATGAGAGGTAGACTGCTGAGTGCAGGAGCTGTTGATTGTGTGTGAGAGCTTTGAGAAAGGGTGCAGAGAGCATCTATCTGTATCATTCACTCTAAAAGCCTGGAGAGATGGAAAGGATGGATGGGAGGACAAGTAGAAGTCAATAAAAAAGATGGCTGGAATGGAGAGAGAGGAGATGAGAGTAGTTATATGTGAAGATGACTTAGAGTCATCTCGGGGAGGGAAGGAGAGAAATGGAGAGAGAGACTAGCACAGCAGTGGAGGAGAGAAAGCCAGGTACCCAGGGATAAAATAAAGTGTGGAGAGGAGAATTTGGCAGGGCGAGAAACAGGAGTGATAAACAGAAATGTGGTTCTAAGAAAGACAGAGGGGAAAAGGCGGGGTTGGAGAAAGAGATGGGAGTACAGGAAGTGAGGAAAGGACAAGGCACAATGATGTATAGTAAAAGCAAATCTTGACAGGGATTGGAAGGGCCTGCAGAACAGTATCCTTTACACTTACACAAAAACACACAGTTTCTGTAGCACAAGACATTTTCACATTCGAAAAGCCTCTTTCTGTTAGAATTACACATCCATCCTCTGCCAGGAAATACATAAAATCGCCCATTTCCTCCAACATGCTTCAGTGTTGACTCTACTGAGCCTCATAGGCTCTAGTGTTTGCGCAGTCCTTAGATTGCCCAAGGTTACACTTTTGAATTATTGCTCAACTAGACTTGTTCCTACCTTTCACTTTGCACAGCACTGCAGAGACGAGGAGAAGTCCGAAATGAGTTTCCACTGTCAGGTGATTGAGAGTGAACAGTCTCCCACTCGGTCTCACTCCTCACACATCTGTGAATCATATTTGGTGATGAATGATATATGTTACATTTTTCTAAGCGCTAGGAGTCAAAGGCAGTACACATCCACACGTGTCTACGTGGTGCTGAGTAAAGCATAGATACTGCGTAGGCCTACTCCACATAGTGGTTGTAGAAATGTATAAGCTAAAGCAAGCAGCCAGGGTTCGTCTGTAATCTGTAATACAAACAGAAACAACAGCTCACAGGAGAAGCAAAAACATATTTTAGCCACTAAGCCAATGAAAATCACCACAAACATTATCCATCTGCTAAAGCGCATTTTAGGTTCATCCATCCAAACCGGGCCTACAGATAGGTCACAGGTCTGAGAGTAAATCCTCAAATTTGTGCTGTGCTAAATGGAGCATTATGCAATGTTTGGCGTTGCTAACTGAGGGCTTTTACTGAACATCTTGTCCTGTTGCTAATCCCGCCAACAACAACCAGCCAGGGAGAGAAACAAACTCTGACCCTCAATACAAGCGGAGATATGGGAATAGATACACGTGCAGGCACTGTGACATGCATACACACACACTCACACACACACAACACACAGATACATATGTGTACAGTATGGACATGTTCAGTCACATATGGTCGAAACATGCACATATGTATGCAAGCACACACATACACACAAACAGACTGCAAAGTAGCTCTAACTCATGTCTTACACAGTTTTATATTAATAGACCCAATGCATGTGCATATACTTGAGGACATGAATGTCGTGGTATCTGACAGTCATTCAAGCTCAATAATCACTCTGCTACTGTTGTGAAAAAACTGTTGTGAAAGCTCATGCAGCATCTGGATTTCCATACTACAGTAGGTTATGACAGTAGATTGTGACACAATTACATGTGAAAAAAACAAAACAAAGTACTTTCCCTGCACCTTTTCACTCATTTACATTTTTCTGCTCCAAATTCAATAAAGCTCTAGAAAGCAAATAATACCCTTTTATATACTGCATGATTTCTATTCATTAGAGTAAATCCCCATGTTGCAACTAGCTAGGGATATTGGTGTGTTAATGGATAATAAATCTATATTTAAGGATATAGGAAAGCGGAAATCCAATTTGTGTCAGGGCTCTCCACCCGATTCCCACTTTTATCCCTATACGCGCCTGGCTGGAGGAGTAATCGGCTTTGTGTAATAAAATGATGATGATGACTTTATCTGACATTTGTAAAAGGAGGAGCCCTAGATTTTGGTGGGTCTGTGTTATCAGCCTCTATCCAGTGAATTAATCCTCAGACCGAGTGAGACAGAGTGAAAATGTTATTCTTGGGAGTAAACACAGGGGTTATATTGAGGTGAATGGAAGGAATGTGTTTGCAGAGAGTTTGTGTGTTTGCTTTTTGTCTCTCTTTTTGTCTCTCTCTCTCTCTGTGTGTGTGTGTGTGCTTACAGTACATGTTCTCGCCATGTTCTCCAAGATCCTTGGCTTTAACCTCCCTCACCTGCGAAGTGGAGATCCCCGAAGGAACACGGATTCAAGAAATATGCTCAAAATACCTCTCCATTACTTGCAGCAGCCCGTGAGAGATGAGAGAGGATATAGACAGTAAAAAGAAAGAGACAATGAGATGTAACTGGCTATCTGTGAACTGTGTGAAAATTGCCCCATAAAGCAGCATTTTCAGATGAATATCAACTGATTCAACCTAATGATCTGAGGAACACACATCACAGTCCTCCGCTTCATAGGCTTCAAAACACATCAAATCACAACCCATGACATGCATTCTCTTTTGCTCCAAATTTGTCGTTTTCTATACTGGATTGCATGGTGTAGGGTTTCCATAGTACTTTCACAAGGGCCAGATTCAATTAATGTGGCTGTGAGTTAAGTGGGCCCTCAGGGGTTAAGGTCTGTCATGTTAGATGGATCTGTTTGTGTGGAGGAACAGGGGAATCTCACTCTCCACTAGTCTTGTGGAGGGGAAAGAGATGCCTCAGAGCCCATCTCAGTATTCCCTTCACGATCCTGATTTGATCTTAGAACCTTCAAGTCAAGATCTCAGAACCTCTCTTACCCAGTTGGGTTAAAACTCACAACCTGCTGTGAGGCTTGGAATTAGAACTGCATATCGGTTTCTGTTTTACAGCTCTTGAAAGTGGCCTATTCCCTTACAGGCCCCGGAAAGTGCAAACTGTACATTGATTCTCATGGATGTAGCATACATGTTTATATAACTCTGAGTTGTGTTTGATATTTAAAGATCTTGTTTGGTAATACCTAAAATTATATGACACACCGACAGGAAAAATCCTTGTTGCGTTCATTATACTGTTTTCCCAGAGACAGTGTGTGCCGCCTCTTGTAAATTAAGTGGAGTGTGATGTAACAGCTAGTGAAAACAGCTATGTTATCATCTAAGACCAGGCTAATTGATGAGTGCTTGTCTGCAGGGTTTCAGGGATGACTGTTTGTGAACCCTCCCTGTATGACATGCCGATCTCCTTGCACTCAAAACAGCGCCAGCAGCAGCCATCTGAATGAAAAGCCTGTCACACAGCTAGACGGAGACACCAGTGAAATATCAAAGGGCAACAAACACCCACCTGTTTTCTGTAGGATTTGTTGAGGAGAGCACAGCCATCTTCATCTGGGGTGGGGGAGTGGATGGTGCATTGC
Source organism: Nannoperca obscura (assembly GCA_036024295.1). Taxonomy (NCBI): domain Eukaryota; kingdom Metazoa; phylum Chordata; class Actinopteri; order Centrarchiformes; family Percichthyidae; genus Nannoperca; species Nannoperca obscura. The sequence goes on along the minus strand of JAVQJL010017035.1, from coordinate 17,487 downwards.
GTATAATATACAGTTTCCAAACTAAATTGTGCACCTGGCACCTCCTTATTTTATTATAGAATAACTTGTTCAAATATGGATTTAGACAGATAAATAGATATTCAGATAAATAACTGCAAGAATTAAAGAAATCCTACAATGACATTTGTTGGAGTGGGAGTTTTTACCATTCTATTAATTTGCTTCTAAGATAGGATTTAAAGCTACACTAATCAACATTGTTATATTAACAACGGGTCAAATGACTGTGTGAAATGGGAACAAAGTCAATTGTTGTGTCGGACCCTCTGAGAGTTATGACCCAACTCTGCAGTTCCCCTCAGCTACACAGAGCCTGGTGACAAGCTGGGGAACATGGTGGAGCAATTAGTGGCTAAAGAAACAGATAGTTCTCTCAGGAGTTGGTGAAGACAAAAAGATAAGGAGAGTGAATATTGGACTCACATTTCTGAGGGTGGTCAGAAACACAACTTCAGATGAATGCTGGTCCATCTCTGATGGATGAGTAAATAACAACAGTCCAAACTATTATAGTTTACTTTTACAAGTCTGTAAGACTTTTTTCCTTGTATTTTTTCCACACGGCAGAGACAGAAAAGGCACATGCTCTGAGGTGAACCATAAGCCTAAACCTCAGTCAATCAACCAGTAAAAAGAGTCATTTTAAAATCACCACAATCAATATGGATAAATCTCGCCTTACTATCACTCTTATTTGTATGTGTTTCCCTCTACATTTCACACACACACACACACAAAAGACACATTGAATATACATAAATATGCACACATATACACTTTTCAAGCATGCAGTGAGGTGTTTTTTGATGCTGTGCTTTCTTAGTCAACAATGACAACTAAAGAAACACTTATTCCAGCGTGTGTGTCCACGCTTGCTGCTTAGGTAGGGAGTGGGAGTGGGAGATGGTTGAGTCATAAAACGAGACAGGATACCCTTTCTGGCATTGTGTTTCTCTACCATCTCTCTTTCTCTGCTCTGTGCTTTGTGTTTTATTCATGTATTTTTCTGTCCATTTACTCTCCCCACAAGGACAAATCAAGGCATGGCTGCTCACTTATTAAATTAACAGCTATCGGGAAGCATTAGGCAGAGGTCCCCTGCCTGATTTTCCACTCAATACTGTGGCAAATAGGGACAACACACAGAGACAGAGGCTACAGCTTGTGGTCTGCCTGGTTGGTCAAATCTACTGGAAGGAAGCCAAGGGTGGGGGGATAGCAGCAGACAAAAGGTCAGTGCTGGGGCTGTAACTGGACATATAGCCCCCCATGGAGTGTCATCTCTGGGGTGGGCACAGTAGGAAAGCAAGGGAACGTTGCAGCACCATGGTCGAGCCGTGGAGAAAGGGCACAGATCTGGGCTGAAGGCTGCTGGTAACATCTTATCACAGTTTCTTCAGTCTGACTCACAGCCTCCAAGCCTGCCTGAGGACATGGTGAGGCAGGTTTAACATGGCTATACTAAGAACACACACACATGCAGACATGCAAACACACAAAACTGGTACAGGGCAAGGCCTTGTCTTTGGTAGTCTCATGAAGCCTTGTCACCATGGTAACTACTGCCTCATTAGAAAGTCACTGGTGTTGGCCAGTGCCCATGCACTTTCCTCCTTTGTCTCTTTTATACTGCCTTTTTGTCTTTAGTTTAGTTTTTTTCTTTCTCAACAATTATGGCTTAAATCATTTTTTACCACAAATAGGTTTGTCACAAGTAGTGATAAATAATAACTATTGAGACCACTTATTTGAAAGTGTAAAGGAAAAAGAAATGAAATTATTAAAAAAATGATATTCATCCTTTGCATTAATAAAAGCATCTTAACCTCACCTAGACTAACATGTTTCTCATTATGATTTCAAAACACTGAAGAACATTTCCACCAAAAACAGCAATGGTCTGCACCCTTGAATTTGAAATAGTTGTTTTGTGTTTTATTTTTCATTCAAAGTCTCAGTTCTGCAGTTTTGGGTGATTTGGGGGGAGTTTCACTCCAACCATGTATGCCAAGCGCGATGATAGTGATAACAGCATTAGAAAATCTGACCTCATGACCTGTAAAAAAAAATGTCACCAACTTTGTCATTCAAGTGTTGTCATTGTGCATCTGTCACCCGTAGCAGTACCTCCAGCACGTTTGTGCTTTCCAGCTAAATGAGGGATAATATCCTTGTCCTTACAGTAGAATCACTGGACTACCGTTACAAGATCTCATATGTTGGCGATGTGCATTTTTGTGTCAAAGAATATTTTTTTTATCCCACCACTAGGAGTCGCCAAAGTCAGATCATTTTAAATCCCACCCAAGTTGGCTTTAAAGTAACTACAGCACAATAGTCTATTTAGGATTATTTTACTGGCAACTTCTTCCGCTTCACACAGGACATGTGTTATGCATGCTTCCCTCAAACATCTCAGACAAGACTATAAAATAATGTTCACATGGTAGCTATTTCATCACATTTCAAGCAGGTCAGCCTACGTTGTATTAAAGCATCACAGAGCTCAATGAGGAGCACAGCTCCAGGACAAAATCAAATTGATCAAATCTCCTTTAGAAAGTGCACTACGAATAATGTTTTAGTGAATATGCACAATGTTGTCTGTAGTTTCTTAGATTTGGATTCATGGGATGTGCTTTTCAAAAGCTCATAAACCATGTAATATTCAGCATTTGTACTTGAAAAAAAGAGAAAGAAAATCAGTCTCAGTACTGATACAGACGAGTAAGACAGCAACAATGCTTTTTGTACTGTATCATCTGAGGCGTGGCATTAGTGTCCAAGTGTACATGTAGTGTTAGTGTAATTTCATAAACCTTACTTTGTCTCCCAAGACATGGGTGTTTCACTTAGTTCTTGGTCTTTTATCTATTTATGCATCAAATCAAAAGGGACAGTGAGCCACATTTAGGGAGTGGAAAGTGTATCCTGAAGAATTTAATAAGAAAAGAGATCTTGATGGATTACAGACCTTCTCCACATCTGAGACATTTTCAGAATGATAAATCACAAAGGCCTTTTGTACTCCCTCTTTCTTTCTCTTTGCCTGTCTCTCTCTCCCTCTCCCTCTTTCTCTGCCTTCTCTCCTTCTCATCTCATGAGCCTTGGCTTTCAATTGTAAGAGATTACAGGAGCATAGCCGGACTGTGGCCCGTCGAGGATCTTTTATTAATATTTATATGCATATGAAACAAGCCAATTCTAAGCTGTCGGTGAGCAGCTGAACCCTGTGGCCCCATTGTGTATATATATATGCAGGAACCACCGTGTGTGGCGGTTGTGTGTCTGTGAATATACAGTATGTGTGTGTGTGTGTGTGTGTGTGTGTTTGTGTGTTTGTGTGTTTGTGTGTGTGTGTGTGTGTGTGTGTGTGTGTGTGTGTGTGTGTGCCGTACAGTACCTGTGTTTATGTGTGTGTGCCCCTGTTCCATTTTGGCACTAACCGGTTAACCCTGGGCTGTCGCAGACCACCTGAGCCACCAGTTATGTATCAGAGACCGCGAGTGGTGTTTCCCACCAGGATTTGATCGTTAGCAGGACTACTGGCTCTCTGTCTTCAAGGTTAAACAGGGCAGGGGTGTGTAGCAGTGGGGGCTCTAAATCTGCAAACAAGTGTGGAGCCTGGCAGTCAAGGCTATCGAGGAGCTGATATCCCACCGGTGGAAGGAGCAGAAGGAGACTAATCCTTCATACATAATAGATAACCAAATCCTCTAAAACACAATGCTAGCTGCCTGCACCACAGAGGCCCTGACACTGCTAACAGATCACACATCAGGCATCCCCCTCCCCGCCACCTTCATTAATACTTAATTACATCGAGCTCCTCCAAACCAACAACATTGTGTCCTCCTGAAAAGCTGGCCTTTGTCAAGAGAGCAGGTATAGTTTGCCCTCTACACAGATATAATGCCATGTTTGTCACTAGAATAAGTAGAGAGAGAAGCCCATCCTCAGAATAACATTGCCTCTCATTGCAACCACTTTGCATTTGTCTGTCATACGGTCGTGATCAAAACCGGAAGGCAATGAATAGATCTGAGGGAACTTGGTGTTTATGCTCGCAGCTCACTGGAGTGGTTGTATTATAAAATGAGAATAAACATAAACAGCATTTCATTTACTCCATGGGCACTCTGGAATCTGTGCCACAGCTGCACAACATGTTCATTTCAAGTCAAGAAGAAGCTACATCCTGTAAGTGTTCTCTTTCAGCGATATTGTCTGTGAGCAACATGAAAGTTGACACATGCATAAGGGTCTTTTGATCAAGTGACAGTATATTTTAGCACCAAGTGTCTCTGTGGTGTTCAACACTTGTTTATGGTGACAACTTTTACAGTCTATTATATTCATTATTCTGTTTCACAAATTTAGGTTTTTCTTAATCCACTTTGCACAGTTGTTCCTTGTTATGCCTCACCCAAGCTTAGATTGCATTTGAAAAACTACATATTTACATTTTGCTTCGATTCACGTTCACTCACATTTTCCATAAACACCGACTTTGCACTGCCATGTTCTATTTTCAAGCACTGAAATAACTATTAAAATAAAACATTTTATTTACTTTATCATAAAATTGCAGCTCAAAATGTTTTGCATTAAAAGCCACAACCAAAAACAATTTAAAAAACCTACAACCAGAATTGACTAATAGTAATAGTAATTTATTTCAAGTATCTTTAAAAGCTTTCATTTCACCAAAGAACAAAACCTGAAGGCACTGACTTGACTTCAGTTTTTGGGAGCTTTTACAGTCAAGTACACCTACACTGCACTGTTGTGTTAAGAGGTATTGACAAAAAAAAAACCCAAAGGTCTGTAAAAGCATCCTTGATGCTGCCACATCTGCAAAGTAAATGTCTTTCTTTTTTAAAGACATAATCAAACAGGCTTTGATGCTTTAGTGAGTGTTTTTCATGTTCACATTTAAACTGGGCAATTAAAAAAAAAAACATATGTCTGAATAATTGTGGACTTGGTTTGCCTTTTTAAAACGCATACATGTTTTTTTTCACTATTTCATTTTTTAAATCTACATTTCTCTTTTCCGTTGAGTGCACATTTTATTGAGCCATTATAAAGTAATAAAATGCTTCCTCTCCTGGGTTTTTTTTCCATTCTTAACATTTGTAGTTGGAAAGCACAACGCTGTGTGGAGGATGTCACTAACAATACATCCTGACGTAGAATTAGTCACTCAGGAATAGAGTACTGCTGCTGTTGTTCCAATTAGCAAAGCCCCTGCAACCCTTCTCTGCAACCTTTTACATTACCCCATCTATCCCCATTATACTCAATTTCTTCCTCCCTCACTTTTCTTAATTTTCCTCTTTCTCTGTCTTTATTTTCAAAACTTTAGCCTCCTTGCTGCCTTTGGGGCCTTAAGATTTTCAGATGGAAATAACCAGGCAGGTAAAGTTCTCTCTGCGCCTCGGAGAATGAGAAACTAAAAGCCCCTTTTCCCCCCTTTTCCTTCTCATACTTTTCCTCTCTACATCTATCTTTCTCTTTGTCTGGGCAGGGCTCCCCAGGCAGCAGGCTCCCTGTGGGCTCCTGGTATGATCTGTGGGTGTTTAGCTGTTAATCTGTCAGACTAATTCTATGGACAAACACTGCTGCGATGTATAATTCCCAGTCCACGAGGAGAAAAGGACGTGGAGGCCATAGGCCAGCCTGGAGACTGATGAGCCGCACTGACATAATTAAGGCCAGCACCTCCCTTGGGACAAGCCTGCACACCCTTCTCTTAATCTCTATCTCTCTGTCTATCTATCTATATACACTATCTATTTATCTGCATCTTTTACCTCTCTCTCTTCTCCTTGTCACTGGTGGGGGTTGATGAAAAATTCTTTTTTTCTGCTGCTTATATTGCAAATAATTGCAGGGAAGGAGATAAACAAGCAGGAGAGAAGTGCTGGGTCTATTAAGTGTGCAATTGTATTTGTGTTTAGTTGTTTGAAATTCATCAAAGTATTAAGGGGTATTTATCACTCCCCATCTCACCTCTTAACTAGCTGCATGTTTAATTGTTGTTTTTTACACAGTGATGAAGGGTTTTCAGAGAGACCCTGAGCTGACTAAGACCACTTCTTTTCCACATAATGGCTGTCGATTTCATTTTCAACCAGTTAAGGATTAGCCCAAAGTGGGGAGGCAGAAACCAAATGAGTGCAACTAACTGTCAATATGTCACTTATATGGAAGAATCTGTTCAAACTTTACAAGAACAAAATGTTTCAAGTGTGTTTTTTTCATATTGTCTTTTTTTGCTATCATTTATTTAAATTCATCCCCAATTCATTTATCAACTTCTTCATCTTTGTCTTTCTTCCCTAAATATAAAACATTTTGTGACATTGCTTTTGGAAAGTACTGTACAAAAATAGCTTTAATTGGAAAATAAATGATGATAAATGTGTGTGTGTGTTTGTGTGATTACTGTACACACAGTCTGAAATTAGATATAGAGTTTTGATGTGAAACAAGTATTTAGCACAGTATGCGTACAGTCCATGCTGTTATCCTTGTTAAATGTGACCTGTGTTAGCAGTGGGAGCTGTAGCTTTGTTACCGACGGCATGTGACAGCTCTGGTAGTGGAAGTGGTTGTTACTGCTGATCTAGCTGTGAAACACGATGCCATGTCTTCAGGCAAGCTGGAAGATACCATCATACACACACACACACACACACACACACTCACGCCTCACAACCTAAATAGCATGGATGGAGAGAAGGATCTCGACAGGAATGAGATTGCAAAATACACAGTCATCTGTTCCTCCCTCACACCTGAGAGTCCCGTAGGCTGTGTATAAGAGCACTTTTCTGTAACTGTCTCCATCAAACTCTCCTCCTCCTCCTCCTCGTCTTTCTCCTCTCACTGCAGGCGATTGGTTTGATCTCTGATCCCTGTAGTCCTGCCACTTTCCTTCCTTCCCCTAAACCAAGTGCTGTTGTTTTCTCAACCTACATGGATCTGCACTTTCCACACAAAATAGAGCAGCTCCAGTGACATAAATACATCCGATATGTCAGCATTGTATCTACTTCCAGCCCTCCGCAAATCTCACCCAACACATTCAGAGGCATTAATAGGATTTGCTATTTCTTCAACTTCAAAGCATATGCAGAGACCATTTCCTTGACAGGGCTGTCTTGTAAAAGTAATTCCTAGGTGAGATGTAAGGGAGAAAGACAATAAAAAATAAAGAAGCCAAATAAAGAGATGCCTAAATTTGTGTTGCTTTAAAAACATCTGTACCAAATAGCTTTGCCCTGCAGCAACCTCTTAGTACAGCGAGCAATGGTTTGATTGCACCAGACATTCTCTCTTAAACGCAGTACATCATAGTCACAGGATTGAATAAGACAGGTCTAATGTTACTAAATAAATTTGTTTTTTTAGCCCTAAAATACCCTCACACGATAATGTTTTGGTTTATCTGAGTGACTGCTTTTGCACTTGTACTTGTCTAGGATTTGGAGCAAGAGCAAGCGATTGGTGCTGAGGCATCTCCTGAAAAAGAACAGACCTTGTTTCAAGGATCAGACAATCCAGTATTTAATTTCATTCTCCAGTATGAACCTTTGAAATGGTTCTCCAGGGACTTGTTTTATTTGAGAACCTTTAAAGAAACATGGCAGAAACATGTACTTTCTATCCATATCGCCGAGTCTTTTTTGTTTTCTCTGCTGCTGAGATAAACACAAATAATTGTGCTACTGTGTAAAAATGCCATTAGTCATTTGGTTGGGCTCGTTCATCTTTGATGGGAAGGCATTATGCTGTAAAAACAGCAGCATGTTCCCAGCCTCGGCCAAGTTTCTCAGGGGGGGAGAGCAGCAGTTGTTGTATAAGAGCTCCATTCATTCGAGGCTGGCGAAAACACACTAAGGCATATGGCGGCTTGATTTAGTTAGCTTGTAAAATGATTTCAGAAACTACATTTGGATGAAGATAACAAAGTAACTAAGCAATTAAATTGAGGATGGTCAATTTGAAGCACCCGATAGTACAGATCCAGCTGTGGAGGAACATCTGGAGGAGGCATTACAGATCGGCAAGGGGAAAAGCTGTGGATTCAACTCTTCGTTTGCAGAATCAGATAGTTAAAACGATGTACTTTCATGTTTGTGTGCTTTGCTTGAAATGTAATGTTAAAAACCCCTTTCAAAGAAACATTTAGAGGTTAACTCAAATAGCTGTGGCAGTCGTCAGCTGTGTAAGAAAAAGAAAGTGTTGTGTGCCACCTGGCAAATGAAAAGGGCATTTGCTTTCACTGATCTCACCAGCATGACAGAAGAGAGAAATACTGGCATGTAGCCCTGTTCCCTGGCCGGTATTGACTACTGAGATGCTGTGAGATTTGATCCTGGACCTGAGTTAGCCTTCAGGTCAGGTGCTTCCAAACACTTTTTTATCAAGTTTATCTGACCTGAATGAGTCACCAGGTTCATCTTCAACACCTAAACCAGCTTTTTAAAAAAACACGTATTTCTTAAGCACATACAAAACTGATCTGTGTTCATGTGCAATATGAATGTTGGAACGGGCATGAATGCAATCAATAGATTAGAGAGTAAGTGAAACAAATGGGAATAAGTAAAACAAATGGTTTTGATTTGAGGCTGTAATCTGTGTGAGTGCTGCATAGAGACCTAAGAGACAGTAGCAAGTATTATTAATGGTAAACAGTGAATAAAAAGACCATAATAAGGCATGCATGATTAGATAAAGAGGAAAAGGTCACAGCAGGTTGATGCATCTGTCTCATTAGCTGCTTTATTTGTGTCCCTTCGTTTACCCTTCATTAGCCTGCCTGTTTAATCCTCTTTCCTTCTCCTTTTTCTCGAAAAGTCTCCTTTCGTTAGGCCTGCCGCTCTCCATCGCTTCCCCTCCATGTGTTGTGTCTGAGCGTAATGGCTTCACACTGTGTGTCTGTCTTTCGAAAATGTCACCCAAGTCTCTACACAGCGTACTACTTTTGACATGAGCACTATGTGCGGCAGACAGGGCATAGGGATTAATTTGCCATGTGTGTATACCTCAGCATCAGACAGGGGTAGAGACTGTGACTGAGGCCTGTCTGACAGCAGAAACGGAGCCTTACTCACTGGATCCCTCATGGCTCCTACTGCACTTGATGTCACAGGCGGCAAGGAAAAAGGGGAGGTTTGTGATAGAGGAGGAGGAGGAGGAGGTGTGAATGCAGCCTTGTAAGAACGTGGGTGGGGAGAGAGATATGGGGAGAATATGTACGTGGCATCAGGGTGAAAATAAGTCAAAGGAGATGTATCCCAGCACAGAGAGATAGAGAAGTCTGCTTCATGGGGAGTTATCACTGTAATGCAGCTCAGTGCCAAAAGAGGTCATGTGTGTGCTGCAGATTCATTAGTTTCAGAAGACATTAATATCCTATAATCATTACCAGTTATAGAAAATTTTATATTGAAATAAGTTATTTCAGTTATATGCTCATTTCCCCTCATAGTATTCCGTTTACTCCGTAACACCAGTGGGGTAAGGTATTTACGACAGGCCCCAGTGCATGTTATTATGATGGGTCCTAGTGTGCGCTAGTTACTAGTTATGAAGCCTGCACACACACACACACACACACACACACCATTAGGCATATATATATATAATGTATATCTTACCAACAATGTGTTGGATTTTAGTGTCGAATGAGATGTCTATTTCACTGTGGTGCTGAAATGTCCGCTGACTTTAACAAAAGGCATTTTTTTGTGCAATAACCTCACATGTTCACTACTATAAAGGTGAGATGATAGTAAAATGAAGCCTATAGCGCTCGACGAGACAGAAGAGAGTTGCAGTATTTAACAACAAACACAATTTCCAGAAGACTGGCCAGCACAGTCTGCATAAACCCCATCAAATGAGGTTTGTGATGATGATAACAGCCCTATTTCTGCCATATATCCTACATATAAAAATCAACTACGCATTAACAACATCTATGAATATAGCCTGCCAGTACACTGTGTGTAGGGCCTAAACACCAGACACCAGAATGTCACTGGCTGTCAATTCAGCTGAAATAGTTAGCTTGTAAAAACGGGACTAACAATGTATAACCAATGTATCACCCAGGTCCAGGTAAGGGCTTTCATGATTCTCAACACATGTGACTTTAATACGTATAAAAAGAGTTTTGACGTTCTGGTTATTTGTCATCACCACATCTGGACCCATTCTCTTAAAACACATGAAAAGGCATGGTGTGGTACAGCGACACAAAACAGTGGCTTTACACGCATCTGAAAAAGCATTCCATAATGTATGTATAACTTGTCTTGAAATACCAAAGATAATAAGAAATTATTAATCTAATTTAATCGTTTTTATAATTTATGTAGAATAAGCACATATTTTTGTTATATATTGATACTGACTATTTTCCCCCAAAAAAGAAAAACTTGATGGAGATAGGTTTGCGTTTAAGAGGGTATTTCAAATGGCACCACTGTCTTTTCACTGTGAGTTCTTTGTTGAACTTGACGTGTTTAGTCCAAGCTGTAAATACCATATAGAAGCATCTTTCTGTATCGATGGCGCGCCTTATATTGGTCATTGGCCATTGCTATCGGCTCCATCTAGGATTTGAGCAGCCCCCACAACCATGACACATGACTCAATACTCTACTCCGTTCCATGATTTGAATCATGGTGTGACAGCAATCAGTATGGAGTGGTGACTACTTGTTGCTGTGAGTTTTGACAGTTTGGTTATTTGTCATCACCACATTTGAATCCATGAAAGAAGGAAAGCTAAGGCGTTTTTCACAATGCTGGACAAATACAGCACTGAGTGTGCAGAGGCTTCTGTTGACTCAGCAAGTGTTGAAATAAAATGAATGAAAAGTAACGTGTAGGGAGAACCAGCTGTAAGGTTAGCTGGGCTTACTAGCCAAATGAAAGCTAATAAGCCTTACTAGCTACATTCCATTTTCTGATTGGAATACACATTTAACAGCATGGTTGTTTCTACCAAATGTTGAATGATGCAAAGGGACAGCTAGCTTAAATCACCAATGGGTGATTACAAATTCTATGTGAACTTGTTGAAGCTGGGAAGATTGTAATTTACTTCCAGGCAACTGAACCCGGCCTGCTCTCTTCTCTGATGATGAACTTAACCATTGCCTCCACTACACCTGATTACAGCATTGTTCATGACAGCCCACTGCAGCCTCGCCCTCTTAATAAAGTAATGTCTGGAGTGGCTGTGAGAGCCTTGTCTGGGAGGGTATGCAATGGGCTGGGGAGTAATAAACAAGTCTGAGATAAATAATGGATCACCGTCATTCATATTACAGAGGAAATTACAGTAATGGTGCTTGCCGGGTGAAAAACCTCCATCTAACACATTAACACTCAGGACAAAGACAGAGAGGAAAGGGGGACAAGGGGAAGGAAGAGGATGAAAGTGGATGGCATCCAAGTGAAGGAGGAAGGATATCATCATCTACAAAACATATCCTGCCACTTGAGGATCGGCATACAATGAAGTGAGGAAGGAAAGGGAGGAAACGAGCACATGACTATTTTGAGGTTGAGATTGATGGAAACACCTAAAAGCTGCATTACCATTGTGAGTTATGCCAGAAGGAAGTTATCTCTCTCCTATCCTGATACCTTCCTTGCCCAACCCTCCCACTTATTCACCCAACCCTCACACCCTCACTCTCTCTCTCCTCTGCGCTCTCCCAGAGCTTTAGAAACAGAATGGTCTGAATGTGAGCCTCCGATAGTGGAGATAAATGGGATTTGAAGCACAGGCTATAAGGAGTGGCAGTCATTAGACAGTAAGTGAGCCAAGCGAGTTGTTAGGACATGAGCAGTGCTAGTCGTTAGGAAAGAATAGAGGGAGAGAGAGATGGAGCGATGGAGAGAAGGAAGGAGGCCACTGGCTGTTTGTTCTAGGACTAAGTGCTGGATAATGAGATCAGACTTACATGACCCGGTCCCAGAGCTGAGAGACAGCTTTGCCATTACACCTCCCTCCTCCCTCTATCTCTCGATCTCATTCTCTTTGTCTTACACATACTTTCTCTTTCTGTCTCTTTTTCTCTCTCTTTTATCTAACTCTTTCTCTCTTACACAAACTACAACTGTATCACTAATTGGCCATATAAAATATTAGGACAATTTCACTGAAACACGGGTTAAGAAAACTGACTGAACTGTGCTTATTTCAGAAAACATGACATATATGCAGTAAGGGGAAAATAATATACTACACAGGCTTTAAGCCCTCAGTACGCTTCAAACAAAGCTCTTGTCAGGTGGTTAAACAGTGTCTGAAAACCATTTCCTGTCACTTTCAAAAACCGACAAATTTGACAAGCCCGTACCAGTTGGCCAAGTGTGCAGTAAGAAAGTATACAAGATTTGAATAACTCTCTCAAGCTGTCTTTTTCAGGCTTCACACTGAATTATCCTTGCCTTCAAGTGTGGCCTTTCGGAAAAGGTATAATACAATTTTACCTTTAGAAGTTATCAGACAGCACTTCTCAGACAAACTTCTTCTTTTCAAGCATACCTAGGCATAACCTGCAATGCAGCCCTATAGGCTTGACTACTCTTTGAATGTACTGTATCTCCACCGACAGTTTGACTGTACCGATCCTATGAGGGCTACCCCTGAAAAGCAGCTCTAACCCACACCCTCCTCCACATTTCTTTAACAACACAAACAATAACAACCAACTACAGTATAGATGTTTTAGAAGATTATGTTTGACTCTAGCCATCCTATCCAGGCATGGATGCTTATTGCTGACTGTCTTGCTGCCAGCATTCAGGATCTGCTGGACTTTCCTGACTGCCAAGCCCTGTCCACTGTGAGCAATAGCTCAGCTGCAATGAGTGCAGTGAGGCAGAGTGTGGCAATGGCTGTCTAAAGCCATTCCCCTCCTCCCCTCCACTCGAACTGTTCAGCAGAGTCATGGAGGTTTGTGCTGCTCCTTGTATGGTTGATACAGGATTTCATTGGTCACGAAGTCTGCTGATTACTTTGCCATGCATCTTGCCCTTCGCCCCGGATCATTACATCGTTCAAGGAGCCTACAGATGAACTTCAGCAGAGAAGCCACATTCATTTCCCCAGGTATGGGGGTTTGAAAAGGCAGCTTAGCTGGATCCCATGCAGTGAACTTCAGCTTCCTGGACTTCAAGACAGTGAATGGGAAAACTGACACTCTGTTCATCCCTGGAACTGTGACCTGATTGGGGAGTAGGAAACCCATCCCTCTTCCTTTTAGCTCCTTTTTCCATTTTCCACTTGATTCTGTTTATGTTCTCCCTCACTCTCCTTTGTCACAGCACAGGCAAAAATACACACATGAAAGGGTGATTGGTCCGGTGATTCTTCTCTGCCTAGCAACTGCTTCTAATTGGGCAAGAACATTTGCCATATTGTGGGCAGCACCTGGATGCAAGCTGGACCTTGGGGTCATGGTTACATGTTGGGTGGAACAACATGTATATTTCTTTCCACCACAGACCACATCGACAATTTGTCACAGACAAAATTCATTTATAGCCATTCTGGTGAGTGTACTAAGTAACTAATGTGAATTGATGCCTCATGCAGCTAAATTCTGTTATTATTTTGAATAAGTTATCTTTGTTTAAGCAGTGTGTTTAGTTTGTATGTTAGCTTCATTTAGGCTACTTCAAGTATTAAAAGATGCTGATGCTTGTTTGGGTATTGGGTTAGTATGTATATGGAGCCCCAATGGCTTGCTGAAAAGTGTAAAATAAGTGTAAAGTATGAGAGAGTTTTTATAAGAGTTTTTTGTTGCATTATGGGTGTCCCTGAAGTGCTCAGTAGTGACTGAGTGGCACCGAACATTTGTTGGGCTGACTTATGAGTTAAAAAAGTTAAAAGTTAACTTTCTATCAAAGAGAGTTGTCAAGAGATTTTGATTGGATGAGGTTTAGCCCAGTAGCCTACGGTATGGGGCCTATGTGCAATTGTAAGGAAAAGTAATCGCCTCATTGTAGAAGCTGTCTGGAAAGCATGGTGCAAGTCAAGTTGGTATTTGTGAAAGAGGAACCAACAGCTCATCCCAATATCTTAAAAAAAATGATTAAAAATGTGTAAAGTGTGCCTAAGAGTTTTTTCTTTACTAGAGGTTATATTGGAAAGTGAAAATGGTGGCAGCTGCAGGCCATTTATTCAGAAGATGATTTTCCCAGTTACTGCAGCCACTTTTGTGCAAAATGAATCCAGGTGGCCACTGTTTTTGCCAAAGCACAGAGCGGGAAGGTTTAGCACAGTGAATGTCCATTAATGACTGATTGACAGTTGTTTGAATGAGGCCATGAAGGCTTATTTGGCCGGTTATTGATTAATTTTCTTTTGGATGATTGTGATGCAACACCTTTAGATTTGTGAAGTTGCTATGAGTCTCATTACAGTGTATGATTTGTGGTCTTTGTCTTGACATGCAATTAAAGCAAAAGGTGTCAAGAAGCAAGTAATTATACTTTTTGACTTTTCTCTCTTAGAAGTTTGTTAGAATACAGAGATGAAAGCAAACCAAGAATGCTGAAATTCTCATTTAAATGTCTGCTAATGGGATGACATGTCAGGTGGTGGACTGTGCAGTTGAACGTATCGATGTACTGAGAAAGTAGTATAGTAGTTTTTACTATATATAGTAGTAGTTATTTGCTTTAAACGCACAAAAGACTGTGCTGACAAACTCTGTTACAATATTTTACAACCTGTATTTCTCCACACCTGCCAATAAAAACACTATGCTTTATTATATTGCATTCATAAAGCCACTGCTTCCGATTTTCTTGATGCTGCTGTAACTTAGTATTTTTTTTCCAACAGTAGAAGTATGGCAAAGCGACAAGCATAACTTCAAAGTGGTGTCAAACAGGTTTGTTGAGAGAGTGAGAGTCTTTGTTGAGCTGAACTTCATAGAACTTTGTTTGTTCCATGGTGACAGACACACACACACACACACACACTCTCTCTCCCTCACAAACACACACACACACTCACACACATAGCAAGAGACAAATATTGTCACAAAATGGTACACACTTGTCACACACACCCAACACAAAAATATTCCATACATGAGTGAGAGTCAGACAGCTGTCTGTGTTGTTCTGTGATTTCCCTGGAAATGCTGAAAAGAGTGTGTAGAGTGAAGGGGCTGCAACTAAAACAGGAGGGGGTCTGCTGAAACATTTCTGTTCTTCTCCATTAAACCAATGGGGGGCATTTGGAAAAAATACAACCATTTTAATTTTCAAACAAGTGGTTGTGAAGAATCCCATTGGAACGTTCTGCATCAAACATGCATGCCATCCCGAGTGTATCTCTGCACACATGCTTGAGGTGCATAATATATGGCCACATAATTACACATAAATGCATATTTTGTCTTCAACATGCAGAACACGCATCTTGTAAGACTTTTTTTGAACTCTGAGGATAAAAACAGACATGGAAGGAGGTATAATACATGTTATTTCAGTACTGGGTCTCTGCTGTGAATTGCAATGAGCAAGTCAGGGTCTGTGTGTCAGAACACACACAACACTCTTTTCATCATCACACTGACCCTATATACTTTTAACAAAAGTAGCGATCTGTGTGCAGACACACTCACTCACACATATGGCAAATACTTCTTTTATATTCCATGGAAATGTCATTTTGAGGTTGTTTTTGTTGTGTTTTGTTCAACTGATCCAACTCTTAACTGCCATCCCTGGTAGAAAATAACCACTTGTGGTCCAATTTGCTAGTGTCATACTGTATGTTTTTGTGTATATGTGTGCACTAGCGTGTGCGTGTTTTGTTACCTGTTTCCATATGCGTCCACTCTGTGCTTAAACCCAGAGAAGAGATTGAGGAACGAGATGAAACCACATGACAAAGGGGTGATGGGCTCTGCTAACAAATCAACAAACACGCGACTCCAAAGCGTAATGTGGTGTGCGCTGATAGGTAGGTGAAGATGCTGGAAAGTAAACTGAATTCAGCTGGCTTGTCTATTTGACAAAATGTGGGAGAGTAATGGAGAGAAAATATTTTGATAAAGAAGCAGTGCTAACTTCTTTTCTCTAGTTTTTATTTCAGTCAAGTTTTTAACAGGCCTACCCACCTCTGCTTATGAAAGGACTCACCCATGCTCACACCTCGACCAGTGTTAATGAACTGAGAAAAGAGGAAGATATAGCTAAAGGGGGTGTTATAAAAACAAGGCTTTAATGTGGGTGTGCTGGAAATGTTCCAACAGCTCATATAACTGCACTTTTGTGGACAAAGATCTTGGATGGTGTTCTTTGAATCTGTTGGAGCACCTCACTGAGCTTTGATGTCGCTTTTTGTTTTCTGTTTGAATATCCTGTTTGTTTCCAGAGCCTGGATCTGAAAATCACGCAGAATCAGGTCATTCTCAAGCATAATCTCTGACCTCCTGACTTCCTGACTCATATAGGTTCATAACTGAGCTTTACAGCCCAGTGTATGCTTTTCCTACTTGCTTATTGCATCCTGCTTCTTTGTCCCAACTGTCTAGGAGACATCTTCACTGCTCTACACATCCTACAATTGATCCTCCTTTCCAGAGTGTTGTTCGTCAGTCACCTGTTTTTATCTGACAATATACGATCTTGTGTAGGAACCATCTTTCAATGGCACTGCTTCCACTTATGCTTCATCTACACTTGCATCTGCTGCTGTGAGATATTCTTTGGCAGTTTAGTTTTGGTAAATACCTTACAGTTATCATTCTCAATTATTTTGTTTCATTGATGACCACAGGTGACACACTCTCTTAGCCCTGGCCCTCAGCTGTTGTGTTTGTTAAACTGATGCTTTTTGTTTGCTTTGCTTGAACCCTCAATTCAACATGACAAGTTTCTTGATGTCAGCAGCTTCTATGTCCTCTCTTGGCCACTTAATTCACCAGCTGGGTATCTGATGATTTGAAGGGTGGATGTGTTGCTGGCTTGGATCTTGTTATTTTAGTTTGAGTTTGACTACCTGGCTTACACTGTCAAGATACATGGATGTTAATATCTCTCAACTGTCATGGGTCCTGAGCAACTGTGGAACCCCCCACTTACTTGCAGCTGTTCTATATGGCCCTTTGATATTTTGACTCTTCCTCTGGTAATTGTCCTTTGCTACCATCTGCCTACAGTTCTTCCCTCAGAAAGAAACGCCATTGTCTTTACATCTGTGCTTTCTGATGATCTGAGTCATGAAAAACAGCAGTGGGGATAACTCATTAGCAGTGTTGGGAAGTAACTAGTTACATGTAACGGCGTTACGTAATTAAATTACAAAATAAATGTAATTGTAATCCGTTACAGTTCCTAAAAAAAATATGTAATTAAATTACAGTTACTAATCAAAATGTTGGTGATTACAAAGACGTTACATCC
>JAVQJL010017027.1:0-21430 GCA_036024295.1 Nannoperca obscura | reverse complement strand
GTGTTGGGGTGTGGGTGGGTGTGTGTGTGTGTTTTTGTGTGTGTGTGTGTGTGTGTGTGTGTGTGTGTGTGTGTGTGTGTGTGTGTGTGTGTGTGTAATTACAGTGATGGTGTTGCACTGGGTCAGAGAGGCTGCTTACAAATATATTGTAAAAATAACTTTAAAATAAATTATTTTGTATATTAGACTTGTTTCTGAATTGAGATCACTCAAAATAACTAGTTAGCTTTAGGCTTCAAGCACCTTTTTAGAATAGCTGATGTTCTCCTCCCCCTAAAACTACAAAACGAGATATAATGTGTTAATTAGTGAGCTTTAGAGGTGCTCGCCTCCCGGCTCTGGCTTCATACTTAACATGCATGAGGGTGCTATCAATCTTCTCAGCGAGAGAGAGACGTAACGTATTCCACAAAATGTCAACCTGTTCCTCTAACGTAATAGTGGTGTTTGTGTATATCAGAGGTATTAAACACAGGACAGTGACAGCTGTAGCACTTAGCTTCGAAAATTGTCACACAGACACCGAGGGCTGGCGTCAAACGCTAAATCTAATGTTTGTGACAAGACCTTAAACGCTGATACATTGGAGAAGTCCATTGTTGTAGAAAAATTGTGTTTGCATTTCTCAGTGTAACGTATTTGCTATATATATCAAATATATATTATATGTGTATTTGTGTATATATGTGTATTTGATATATATATATCAAATACACACAGAGAACATGAAACTTTGCCGCACACTAAGACTGACATGTCAAGATGCTGGAATTGAAAAATGATGAATTTTGGATTGGTGCTTCATAAGGTTCACTAATAGACATTTTACTCTTACTGGATCCTCTACAGGGGACTACAACTGCTGTTTAACGTGCATTTACATTCACTGGTCGGGTTTTGGAAAGTGGTTGAGATGAAGTTAAGTCCTGAAGCAAAGGTTCGGGGTTTTAGACGGAGAAATCTTCAGGTAGTTAAGGCAGGCAGGGTTAGGCAACTGCCAGAGAGGATGAGGAGCGCAGGGTGGAGGCTCAGGCTTTGGAAGCACAGAAGGAAAGGAGCAGAACAGGACTTTACAGTTTAGGAAAGGGCTTAAGACCGGGGAAGGAGGTGGAGGGAACGGGGGGAAATGCCAGGGCTCTGCCTGGGACAGGAGACGGGGGGAGAGCTGGTGCTGACGGAGGGAAAGCAGGTGTGAAAAAATCCCTTTTCCGTACTAATTTCCTCTCATAATATTTCACTTCTACAACTACTTGAGTAGAACAATTGCAGTTAGTCTTTTCCCTCCCGCCAGTACACCGGTTCTCCAGCCAAGGCTGGCAAAGTGTCCGATGGCACGGTGCTGCTCTGTGCCCTGCCCTCTGCTCTCTTTCACTCTCTCACAGTAAAGACTTGGCAGTACACTCAGCCCAGCAGGTCAGCAGTCCACACCCAGAGGCCCTCAGAGCAGAGCAGAACAGTACACTTATGAAACAGTCCACTTAAGAAAAGGGAGAGCGAGGGAAAGTTTTGATTATGAGTACCTAACATATGGTTTATATATCTTCTTTCACTACTGAGCACTCACAAGCAGGGAGTGTAGAAGGGAGGGGGGGGGTGAGAGCAGAGAGATGGTATTTGATGAGAAGGGAGGAGGATTTATGGAAAAGAGAGTTGAAGAAAAGAAAAGACGAGATCTGAGAAAGTAGGCATTTGTAGGGAGGTTTTGGGGCATTCGTGCGGTGGGGAGCCAAACCGGGGACAGAGGGCAGCAGTGGCAGCACCCTGAGCCTTTAGCTGCAGGTTTGCATCAGCAGGGTGGCTGAGGACTGATATCTGTCAGGTAGACTCTGTCGGTACACTCTGTGCCGAGGCGAGGGGGGAGGAAAGCCCATCAGCCAGTTTTCCTTGGCTACAGGTTACAGTTTCACAGTTTGTTTTCTTTCCACAAACCCCCCTCGGTGCTCCGTTCTGTTTGAAAAGAGCAGAGAGGAAGAGGAAGCAAAGAAATATATGTACACACAAACGAAAAGAAAAAGTTAGTCTGCAGATGAGGCTTGCTTGTATCGTTATTATCAGACTGCCAACATCTATGGATGTTCTACAATTTTTTGCAGCCTGTGTTGACTCGCGTCCACAATTCGTAAATGCCAAGATCCACATAACCCGCCAAAGAAATCTTCCAATTTCTTCTATTTTACAATTTTTTTAACAGAAAACACAGAAACCACAAAAAACCCTTGGACTCTTCTTCTGACTTTTATGTCTTTACTTAAGTCTTTTCTATACAATCATCCAAGAAACACATTATTTATTAAGTCACTTTTTTATGGCTCTGATCCTTCAGACTTTACCACTAGTAACTTGTGATTGTCATTAATGCTCTGCCATCCCAGTCTTTTCTCATAAATTTAAAGTTTGTTTTTTTGCGAGCGTCATGTTTCAGCATCATGTTGTACAAAGAAAACAAATACTTTTGACATTGGACATTTGAACTTGACATAAAAGGTGTTGGAATAAAAGTGCAAAATGCTCATTTGTTTGTAAGTTTTTTCGAGGCTGCAGACCTCAAACTTAAACTTACATCTGAGGTTGTTCTGGTATAATAACGACATGCATCAGCAACATTTTTTAAGTGGCAAACAAATCCCTCAACACCATCAGGAACTCTCTTCAACCTCAGATTCTTCTCAATTTACAAGCAATGTTTTGAACTTTTGTCTGGCCTTTAAGGAATCAAATTCAGTTGTTTCACCTCTTAAATGTGCTTATTCCGTGTGCTCCACTTTTTAAACAAAAAGTATAAATTGAAGCAGTAGAGGCAGAGACACCCTGGTTTAAAGCCTAACATGGGTTAAGCTCCAAAAACGCTGGATTCTACTGTTCTCATAATACGACTTAATAACAGCTTTTCATTCGTCCGTCTCTGCCTGGGAAATGTCGGCACCCTTCAAACTCCGCATCCCCAGTTTGTTACGCAGGCTTTCTGTTATACATTTGTAGTCTCCAAGATATACAGAAGACATTATAAAACTATTTTCACTGGTTGAGTAAAACTCACATCTAGTAAATTGAATTTGATGAGTAAAATTGGTGGAATGCCTCAGATGTGAAGCAGAATTGCCAAAGTGACCTCAAACATTTGTGTTTGAGACCGCAAGTGACTTTGGAAGAGAGACTTGTCTGCTGTGAAACGCAGCCTTGCAACTCAGATGAGATTGTTTGCAATATATATCTATCTCCCCAAAGCCATTTCTCTTCTTCAACAGTTGAGTTGAAGAGAAGAGAGCCGACAGCAAAGGCAGACCGAGGAGGGAGAGAGTTGCAGGTGGTGAGGGATTTGTCATTTGACTCTTCTTTTTCAGCGCAGTTCTTGGCATTACATTCATCTGATTGTTTTAGACGTGACCCCCCCCCCCCACAACCTCCTGACACCCTCCCGCGCCCCTGTGCATCGTACACCCACCCAGCTGCTCATGTGGCATGAAACCTTCGCTAGTGTTACGCAACGTTAGGTAGGGTCACGGAGAGGGCAGAGACATGGAATAAGCCACACACCGACTCTGGTGCTGTGCCTGATTGGTTATAAGATCTCTCTCTCTCACTCACACTCACACACACACACACACACACACACACACACTCTCTCTCTCACCCACATATGTATACACAGTGATGTCGACTTACATGCTTCACTACCACTTGCATTTACGCACACAGTCATGCACTCGCATACAAAATCATTCACAGCCCACATACATACTGACAGAGGCACACATGCATCGCTTGCATACACACACTCTTACACTTAAACACACATAACTGCGGAGCGGTTGGGGGGGTGGTGGTGGTGGGGGGGTTCCAGCTGCGGGCCAGACGGGCCGAGTCATGCAGCAGACAGACCCACCCTGTTGGATCAACGCCAACCTTGCTCCCCACACACAGCTCTGCTCCAAACCTAATACTGGCTCACTACACACAATCCCTTCTTCTTCTTAGGCCGCTGTCTGTTTCCAAGATGCTTCAAGGTACTAAGTGAGATCCAAGACAAGGGCCTTTTCTGTCCACCTACTGTTATATCTCGACATTCAACAGCCGTTTTTTAAGTGTTTTACCAGCCAACCACGTCTCATTTGTAGATTTAGGACAGACCTGGAAATCATAGCTGGCCTGCTCCCAAAGTGACCGGTAGAGTAACGTAGACTCCTGAGGGGGAAGCAGTCTGGTTCTTGCTGTAGTTTTACGAGCTCTCTGCTGCAGGATTTTGGCCTATGTGCGTGCTTGCTGATGGATTCTCCAGAGAGACTTCCCAAACATCAAAAAGCTTTTGATTGATAGGATTTGGACGTATAATTTTTGAGTAATGATCAAATGCCACACGTCACTTGCTGTGTCTGAGCTCATTCAGATGAGACCAGCTGCGACCTAATTGTACTAATCCAGCGGGGGATTTATCAGCACATTTGATATTGGGAGGTTTATTTCACGTTTTAAATCAAAACATATTAGGGTTTGTATTTTTTAAGATGTTGCTTTGCTTACTCAGTAACGTCTGATTAGGTGAAAGCTTCCCCATCCGCCAAGATCAGGGAATACTGTTGATACTGTTCCCCACTTTTATGAGGAATAGTGCAATTTAAACAACTTTAAATGCATTTTCTGGTGTTGTTGACATGTTGCTACGTTGCTCAGGGCCACATATCACCTCTGCGAAAAGTCCAATACTAAAGGATAGACAAGTTTAAAAATTTACAAGCAAGCATTGAAGATATCTTATGGGTGCTTCGATCATGAAACATGCCCGCTATAATGCAACCACAAAGAAATTATTCAACCTTGGCCAAAGTTTGTTTTGCGTTACCATACCATGTTTTTCCCCGTTTTAAACATCCACACTGCTTGCATTCAGAATCTAAAACTGAAGAGCTGTGGGTGTAAAAACTCTCAAATATAAGCGAGTTTCAATCTTCAAATCAATTCTAAAATCCACTGTAAATGTGAAAGTGCTCCTTCGCTCCCTTGTTCATTCTGCTCAGGAACCTGGCTGCATCGTTCTATACGGGCTGAGGGCGAGAACCGGCTTTACACCTTCAGGTAGCCTCGAGCTCCATTCACTCTTCTAGGAACCGCCTGTTGAGATCCACTGCTGTTTAAAATGCTGCATGCTAAGCCCGTCTGTGTAACACAGCCCTAAGGCTTCAAAGCTTACAGAGAGCTGCTCCTTTGGCCCTCGCCTTTGATAATGCTCTGCCACAAGGTCACTGAGCTGCCTTCCAGGACATGAGGAGGGATCTGAAACACTTAATTATGCCAACTTCAATGAAAGCACGTGCATTTTGGTTATACTGGTGTAGAACAAGATCTACAGCTGAGAGATTCACATGGCATACTGACGTGTTCGGTGCAAGACAGTCCTGGAGGGGAGATTCTTCCAGGTTTGTCCTAGAAATCTGCAAGGAAAACGTGTTCGATACAAGAAAAGAGTCCTGAAAAGTACTCAACAACACACGACATGCAGTACAATTATGGCAAAATGCCAATCATACTTGCTTTCCTAATATATGATCTGGACTACTTATTGCAACTAGTTATCTCAGATTCAGGAAACAAATTATTTTATTGAGCCTGAACACCATCACAATGTGAATGTCCACTTTTCAGGATTCCTGCAGAAGATTGAAATACACATTATATACCAGTACAGGACTTTTTAAAGAGCAACATCAAAACTTTTTCATCAACTTTTGGAGAAACGAAGCATCTGCTGACTGACTCCGTCTCCTTTTCTACTTTTATTTTTAGAGTCAGAGTGATATTTTCCCTGACATTTCCCGCCTGGCTGCTGCAACCCAGCTACAGCGACAGGCCAGGCCGCGCAGCTTTTTATCCCAGCTAAGTGGCGTGGTAGGCCAGCTTCAGTTGTACACCTCAGTGGCTGCGGTTTAAACTGCTCGATAGTAACAATGAAACTCCTGAGTGACTTAAACTCCACTCACCTCCTATCACTCCAACCTCCTGTTATCCTGTCCTAACTTTTTTCTTTCTTTATTCTGTCTATCTCCCCGCTTTACTCTTTTTATACATCCACAATATACATACATACAGAACTTTTTGTTAATATTTTCCTACTTTAATTTTGTCCTTTGCACCTTTTTTCTTTTTTATCTTGTTCACCGCCTCTTTCTGTTGACTTGCATATTTATTTTAATTTGTAAAATAATTTAAATATACTCCTCCGGTCTCACTCTTTCTTCATCTCTATCTGTTTCTCTCCCCAACACGTCCTCCTCTCTCCCTCTTTCTCTCTCTCTGGATATCCTCACAATCCCACTGCCCACTATGAAATAAATATGAGGCGGAAGAGGAATAAATATTTATAGCTGCTTCGGCTGTATAATTCTGTGTGTCAGTGTGTTGTTGCACAGTGTGTGCGTGTGAGCATACATACATGTAAGGTGTGTGTGTGTGTGTGTGTGTGTGTGTGTTCGCGTGTGCGCGTGTGTGCGTGTGTGTGGGGGGGTATATGTTTTCAGACCATTGGCCAGTGCAGGTGCCAAGGCTGCTGCAGGCATAAATAATTCACTGGAAGTTAAACCTTAACTTCACATCACTTTGATAAGACAATAGGAGCAGCATGGCAGCGCACACACACACACACACACACAGACACACACCACCTGGCACTGAGCATATGTGCCCTCACACATGTAGAAATAAATGCATGAAAGTGAACCTCCCTGCTCACACACACACACACACACACACGTTTGACACAGATGTTCTAAAGTAATCGTGCATGAAAACACACTTGTGCAAACATAATTTAAATGCACACACTGGCACTGGGGCAGCAACGAACGATTACTGTCACTATCGATTAATCTGCCACAATTATTATCTCAATTAATAGTTTAGTCTATAAAATGTCCCACCAATTGATTAATGCACTGTCCTGTACGTGTAAACGCGTGCGTCCACACTGGTGTGCATTTAACGTTACTGTTCGAGTCTATTTCTGGCTTCGTGAATGCACGAGCGCGTGCGTACGTTTGTGCGCTGGCGAGTCGGCCATCTCTCTCTCTCTCTCTCACAACGCACTAACACACTCCTACAGGCTCACTAGCTGTGTAACACACAGATAGGGGCGCGTCAATAAGTAATGAGAGCGATATGAGGGCCCCCCAGTTGACCTGGGCCTTTAATATTTTACAGTAGAGTCTCTCAGACGGCACCAGCCGACACGCCGCCGCAACTCAACCGTTAAATCTCACTTCGCAGGAGTCGACGGCAAGCGCCTCCCTCTAAGGTCCAATTTAATAACCTCCTCTGAGAGCCTGTCAATGCAGTCAACTTAAATGGGGCTTTGTCGAACTTTTTTAAAATCCCATAAACTGTATGTAAGATTTCAAGGTTTGCGTGTCTAAGGATGAAGCCTTTGGGGAAATAGGACTTGAGCTTAAGGTTGTTATTGACTTGAGCATCAAATTGTGATCATTATTGATGCGTATTAGCATTCTGCTGCATACATACTGTAATGTCTGCTGAGCATAAATGCTTTTCTTTGCAGGAACGCCGTGCTTCGCACTCACACGTTCGCACGCCTTAAGGTATTAAAATACCTTAATAATTAGGTGCTGCTTTTGGGCCACACAGAAAATGGCTCAAGTACAACTTCAAAACAAGAGCTTCAAGGACAGAAGATACAGACCCTGTACATTTTCTGGCAAAGAGCGGTTACTTGTCTGATAATAACTAGACGCCAGGAGGTTCCTCACAGCAACAACACAGTCATCTCGTCCCCGGTTTACCTGGGTCTTTGGATATTTTACTGGAAACAGCTGGAAGGATGAATACTTATTAATTGATGGCACACAGTCCATCTCGAGCTTTCAGACATCTCGGTGCTAACATTCTCGCTCTCTCACTTGTGCAGCGGCAATTCTTTGTGCAACACATTTCGTAATTACAGGAGAGCGTGGATGTGTTTTTAACCACACAGACAGCAGAGTAACAGAAAGGAAAGTTAGCAGAAGTTTCGCTGTGGCCGCTTAGTATAGATCAACTCAGCAGGCGGCCAATCGGGTTTGGTTTAGCTTATATTGATTTACAGTCAGAGAAAGCACGATTTTATCTGGAGCTGAGGAATCAGAAATGTTTTGTTCCAAAATTTTACCTGCGAGACATTATTGATTTATCTGTGTGTGTGTGTGTGTGTGTGTGTGTGTTTTTTTTGCTTTCTACGCGGTACACCGCTGCCTACACAATGCTTTTAGTAAAAGCTAAATTTCCATTAAGGAGATGGGTGATGTTATACAGGCAAGGGACGGGATCTGTATTGTATTTTTGAGTAAAACCTTTTAATAGCAGTTTAATACTTTATTTGTTTCAGCCATGGAATCAACCAAAGAGATCACATGACCAAAGGCAGACATCTACACATCAAAAACAAGATGTATTGTTTACATTTACAGTATGCGGTTTATAGTAAACCGCATACTGGCTCCAGTTCAAATATTAAAGACCTAAATTACATTGTCGACATACTTCAGTGACATTATCATGGCTGCTTCAGGCACATTTCAGTGGTTTGGTTGGCAGTTTTATGACCTGCAATGTCTCTTGACCAGGCATTTATTGGAGGCAGGTGTTTATTTGCTGGAATATGAAGTTCTCCAAGGCTGCAAGTCTTTTTATAAGACGGTTTATGGTATTTGCATTAAGAGCATTTTGTTCAGGGTGTCATTGCAGTTGTCTGAGGGTGACAGATTAGAATCACACAGTGTGCAACAGACCAGCCTTTTAGTTTCACTAGTCTTTGTTCAGTCAGTATAGAAGCATCTAGTAAGGCACATGTGGTTTCCAGTGGCCTAGTTTTGCATGTTTGCATCTTTACCGGTGCGACTGTGTCCTCATTTATGTTTCTCAATGTAGTGTAAGGGTGCGATACAAACAAACACCTCAAACAAGCTGAAGTCTGGTTGCCTCTGCTTTGCTGCTTCCTGGTACGTTATGTGTCAGGAATTCACACCTGTAGCACAAAACAGTTGCTGCCTTTGTGCAACTCCATGAGCTCTTAACAAACTTGGATAGCACCTTAGATAAGTATGGCAACAGAAGTGTGTGACATGCATGTTCTTTTTTACAGTTTTGTTTCAGAACTTTAGCAGTGAATTGAGGTCCAAGTCTGACATTCAGGCGTGTATCTTCAAGAATTTAGTCATAATGAAATTCTTGCTAAAGTAGATTTATTTAATTGGCGTTAAGTGAACAGTTTGTGTCAATACCACATAACTTCATCACTTCAGTAATTAAAATGTTTTGTGTTGTTACAGCTTTAACGTTAGGAAAGATATGTTAACAAATCAGTCATTGAGTCATTTCGCACTTTCAGCATCACACGCTGATACTTTTATTTCTGTTAAGAACAAATAGAAATGGTCTCAGATCATCAACCATGCAACAGGAATCCCCCACTATCAGATGTCTATGTCCAGGCACTTAAAACCTCCCTCATCACACGCAACACTCAAATATACTTGAATTCACAGAGTGCAACTTTAGGTGTGTTAATGGTAAAAGGATTTTAATCTGGTTTCAGTCTGATGCTGAAAGAGATAGTAAATATCACTGGTTAATGTTTCATTATTATGACTTGCTTTTATGGCCGGAGCAGACCAAAGTAGCTGCCAGCATACAGTATCCACCCTGCTCTCTTTCAGCAGGCAGGCTTGTCCTCAGTCTGTAAATCCAGAGTACAATAAATTGAAACTAATTGGGAGGTTTCAAAGATTACAGTCGGCTGAGCCCACCCTGTTAGCGCCAAAAATCCATCACTTCCCTAACTGAGTTTCACCGTAAAGCTCTGAACACAATTTTGCAGACGCTCCCACACGCTATAATTTTGTCCCAGCCAGCCTCTCAAACCATTATGGAATAAAGCTTCCCTGCTGAGCACCCTGTAGCATCTGCAAACACATTCCTCAGACCTCCACTTACCCCCGGCTAGCCGGGCAATAAAACACAGCCAATTAGGCTTTACTCCTTGCTGTGTGAAGCCCTTCTCCTGCTGCTGAGTGTGATTTCAGTCTGAATTACTTCCTCCCTGACTTCCCCTCCTGAGAAGATGTGGATGCAGAGGAACCTCTACCTTACCTGCCAAATAGTGTGAAACTTCTCCGGAGGTAGCCCCACCACATCAGTTCATTAGTGGTGTTTCCAGCATTACCCATCGTTGAACTCGCACCATCCTCTATTTTTCATGTCTGTACAGTGCAAGGGACTGTAGAAGTCTGCCCTGCACCTGTCCTACTACTATTTGGACATCTAGTAGCTTCCTCTTTACAAAAGACACCAGAACATGTGTGAAAACATGGCCAGATGTGTAAAAGAGACTCAGACATAGTGCTGCATTTAAAGCCAGTCAACTTTAAGTGTAAGAGTTTTAAATTGCCTACATAACGATTTAGTCGATTCCAACTAAGTTGCAATATACAGTTCCCTGTTCTGTGTTTGTTGGGTTTCATAAAATCCAGTTTTACTGTTCAGCTCTAATAGTGTTTCAGGACCTTTTAGTTACACCTGCTGGCAAGTTCAGATAAACATTTGGCAAGACATTGTGAGCAAAGCGTTGCTGGCCACCAGCAGAAGACTGTATTTACGTTGTACAGTATGAGGGATTCCTTGAGGAACTGTGGCAAGGAGGACTAGAATTTTCCCAAAGCTCAGATCAGTCTCTTCTTTAATCCTGTCAGGGCTTATGCATGCTGCATGCAAGACAGGCGATCCATGCTGTCTGAATACATTGTCAAGTGAGATTTTGGAGACAATTTAATCCCTCCCCAAACCCTGTTTTGTTTGCTGACATGAAACAGTTTGTCCAATAAAACCTCAGTCCAATGGAGATGAGGGCTTTGGAGTAATAAGGTTTTCATAACCGGGATTTGATCTTTACATATTTGCTATTAGACATAGCGTGGTGTGTACATACTTTCCTCTCATTTTAATTCAACTCTGTGTGTCTGTGTGAGTGTTTGTCGCTCTCGGTGTTCCCTTCCCTCCATTTCTCTCGTTTCCCTCTTTATCTCTACATGGACTGTGCATGAGGAGCCCGAAGAAAGGGAGGAGGGAGGGAGATGAAAGACAGGAGAAAGATAGAGGAGCTGTTGGAGGGGAAGAGAAGAAAAAGAGAGGATTGAACAAGGAGGTGGGCAGCTGGACGAAGGAGTGCAAGCGAGGAGGGAGGAGAGCAAAGAGGAGGAAAAGAGTAGTGCACATGTAAAAAGAAAAGAGGAGTATGTGATTGCAGAGAAGTGGAAGGAGAAATGAGCAGAGTGTTGGTGTCACACGGTTTATTTAGAGTTTATTGCTTTGGCAGAACTCCAGACTCCCTGTGTGTGTGTGTGTGTGTGTTCGTGTGTGTGTTCGTGTGTACTCCTGAATACCTGCATGTATTCATATGTTTATACACATTTTAACATGAACATGCGCCCCAAAAAACTGAGAAGCGATAGAAAGTTTTTCACACATATAGATAAAGAAAGGTTTATGAAACCCTTAATACAATTGAGATGTGATGAAAAATCAAACAGATACACACACACACACACACACACACACATGTGAGCACTGATTGGAGACTGATGTTGCCATGGATCCCAGGTGGGCGTGGCTACACTGTCAGTGACTGACTAGCAGGAGCTAATAAATCATGTAGTTTGTGTGTGTCTGGAAGTGTTTGGAAGTGATAGACTCTGGCGTGTGTGTGTGTGTGTGTGTGTGTGTGTGTGTGCGCTGCACATTGGGGGGGGGGGGGTTTCACAAAGCTTAAGTCTGCTGTATCCAGCTGCAGCAGCCTCTCCACTGTCTGTCTGCCTGTCTGACCCACTTTCTCCTCTTTCCTTCCTTCTCTCCTTCCTTTGTTAGCTCCTTCTGTCCTGTCTGCTTTCTTCCCAGTCCTTTAGTCCTTCCTTTCCTCCTCCTTCCATCCTTCTGTTCCTGCTTCCCTCCTCCCTATATCTCATGCCCTTAATCCTTTCTTCCCTCACTCCGATGCATGTCTTCTAATTTTGACAAGCTAAATTTCTTACACACTTAACCGTCAGATCTACACCACGGGAGCTACGCCGGCTACAGAGATACCACGTGGGGACCACAAGAATTGCGATTGCCTGCTTATGTTTTCTACCTTCGAGTTCCTGATGCCGGCAGAGATTCTTGATAGTGACGAAAACGTTGAGGAAGTAAAAAAAAAAAAAAAAGGCTCAGCAGTCTTTCTTCTATTCAGAAACACATCTAGCAAAGCCATTTCCACTGCAAACCCTGTGCTCACCACTATCACCGCTTTCTGTCCATAAGTCAGTGCCGTTGGGCAAGGCACTGGATCCCTAACATCTCAGTGGTTAGCCACTTTGCATGGTAACCTAACTGCCATTGGTGTTTAAATGTGTAAATAAGGGACAAAGTGCTTTGGATAAAATCACTATATTTATACCATTTACCATTTGGCCAAACATAAGTTCCATGGATGTAACACCAGTTATATAAGTATGTGCACCATCACACTATATCACAATTTGAAGTGTAATTAAACCATGGCCTTATCACATACTTTACATTGATCTTGTAGTGAAAGCCGATGCTAGACGATAAATCAATCTTCCCATCTGTCTTTCTGAATATCCACTTGCCTTGCAGCCAGTCTGTCTTTGCCTATGTTAGACTTTCTCATATGCTATTCATGAGTTTTCCATCTTGTGCCTTTTAAACTTTTATCAAGCCAAGATATAAATTCATTCTCACCTTTTAGCTTAAGGTCAAATAAAAACTAGGCCTGCTGGTGCTGGTGTGAGGGAAAACCTCATAAGTAACACGCCCACAACCTGTTCTAGGTCTCTACTGAAAATTAAAAACGCTGACAGTAAATGCAGAAAACAAAGTTTTTGAGTTTTTGTGGCTTGAATCTGTTGGTTTTTATTAACTTTTTACGGTGGCAAAATGCTATTAGTTCAAAATTGCATTTGAACCTCCATATTTTTGTCTATGCTGCGGAGTAGGTGAGCCTGTCCCAAATCTCTTTCTGCACAGATACTATACAGAGCACTCACAGAATCTGGAAGACACAAGAAATACAACGGAAAGCTCTCCCCTCGGAAACTGAGACGCTACTACAGAGAATCAGGGTACAGAAAAACGTATATATGTTATATTTAAGTATAAATTAACTTGCTAACTAACACTGAACTTAATTAGCTTTAACTTGGCCACTTTCTTACTGTCAGCTGGAAAGTTGGGTTGGAAAAAGGTGCAAAAGACATTCCTGACAGTCAAACGGGAACCGTGTCTATCAGGAGATTCTCTTCTCAAGCTGTGAAAACCAGGTGTTATTGTAAACCCCATTCAAAATAACTATTTTGTTCAACTCAACGCTCCTGTAGAGTTCAAGCTTAAGAAGAGCTTATATTTTCAACTGAAACAAACACAAGAGTATAACTGGGAAATAACTGCATTTCTTCAATGTAGAGTAAAAACAAAAAGGGAGTTCAGCTAAAAAGAATAAAGGAAGTCTGTTTGTGCGCAGAACTCCAGATAGAAATGTAATATCAGCCTTACATTCAGGCTTATTGAATGCAGATATTGCTACTTTTATCTTGTGGCCACCCACTCACATGCTTACGATGTATTCTGGGTCGTGACCAGTAGTTATAGGAAAAGGAGATAATGCACATTGTTCAACGTTTCCCACTGTGAGCGGTGTTATTGTTCTGTGCTCTGACAGCTTCAGTGGGTTAAATCGAGTCACCGACTGTTTTAGGGTCCTCTGAAGGGCACTGCAGAGGGAGGCTAACAAATCCTCCAGGTATCTGATATTATCTGAAGCTCTTTACGATTCACAACAAGGATATTTGTGTTCCCGCTGCCAAGTTCTGCTTTTATGGCAACTATTATTCCAGCCCACAGAATTTTATACAGTCTGTTTATGTTGCAGGGACTTTGGCAAGGCAACGCAAGTCAAAGCAAGTTTATTTGCATAGACACATCTACATACATTGCAGAGATCAAGTGCCTCAACTTTGATAAAGGCTGAACGGGCAAAAAGGTATTTAGCCTTGATTTAAAAGATTTTCAAAAGCTCACCTCAGGTAGATCCAGATATGTGTTGCATAAAGTTAAAGGCTGCTTTGCCACGTTTGGTTTTAATCCCTCAGCACAGTAATCAATCCAGTCCCAGAGGGTCTGTAACACTGTAGCAGATCAGAGATGTTTTTTGGCTCTAAACCATTTTGTGCTTCATAAACTAGTAACAGTGTTTTAAAACCAATCCTTTGACACACAGAACCACACACACTAGCCAAGGCAGCGATTTGAGAACTGCTGTAATGCGTTCTGCTCCCGTGCTGCAGCTCATCCACATTATCCATCCTACCAAAATAAAAGCTTTTTCAGCGTCTTTAGTGCTCACTGTATTTGAAAAGAATAGTTCAACGCTTTGGAGAAATCATTGCTCCCAAACAAGAAATAGTCTCACATAAATCCTCAACTTGTCATTTCAAAACAGACGAGATGTGAGTTGTTAACTAGGGAGCTGTGGAGGTGCTGGTGGGCCGATGTGGCTACGTTTGGTTTGAAGCAGGCTAGCTGTTTACACCTGTTTCAGGTCTTTATGCTAAGCTAAGTTAACTGGCTGCACGAGAGGGGTATCAATGTTTTAATGTAACTCTCGACAAGCAAGCAAATAAGCATATTACACTAAAAGATGTCAAACTATTCCTTTAAGGTGGTTTTGTGGATGTTAAAGCTTAGGTCCGAGGCCATTTTCTTTATTTTTATGTTTTTTTATTCAATGTAATGTAGGAATCTTCTCTCAGCTCTTATTTGAGAAAGCAATTGGATTACTTATATTCATATATATCATCATAATCAACAGTTTATGTTTTCCATGTGACACACAGATCAATCTGTTCCTAGTTGGTGTCCTTCATCAGTAATTGGCCCTCACTTCGTATCAGGTTATAAACAATAAACTGCTGAAATAAATCAATACGCTTGATTAGCTGCCTCTTCACCACAGGTCTGTGTTACACGGCATCAATACAGGATCAGCAGCTTTACATGTCTGTGGTGTTTGTCCACCCGCCATGATTAAAACATCACAACGTGCTTCACGGTCGAGATATTTGACAGCCATAACTTAAACTTTCTTTTCTGGCTCTGAGGCAGCGGGCGACACTAGATTCACCAAATTTATGTTTTTCAGACAGATTTTTATTTCAACTCATACATTTGTAATGTTGTGACAGATGAGGATGCTAGGTGTGGGAGTTATCTAACTGTCCCTGTAGGATCATGAACAGGATTTATGACGCGTTGCAGGAGCCTTTTTCCTGCCGGTGCAGGTCACTGAGGTGTTTTATTTTTGACTGTGAAGGAGAACCTTAAAAGGCACCTTTTTACGAGAGATGAGATTACAGCATGTACTACATATTTCAATGCATTACCAATGTTATGGTTTTGTGTAACGTATCATCAGGCAAAGTCTTGCTCACTTGTTGAATGTAGAAGAAGTGTAAGTTAACAGGAGAAATTCTGAGAAGGGCTTCATGCGATTATCTGATGTAACTGAATCATTAAGATTAAATCGAAACGAATCCATTCTGGACTTTGTGAATCCAAATCAAATCGAATCAGGAGATCAGTGCCGACCTCCAGCCCTAGTGTTATTGTGTTTATTTTGTCGTTGCGGTATGAACAACAAAGGCATGCATTTGCTTTGGTTGAATGATTTATAGTTTATGAATATTGATGTAGATGTGAATAGCAACACACTCTGGTGTAAATCAGCCCACTAGTCCCAGCAGTGTAACTAACAGATGAAACGTACTTGAGCAACATGTGACACATTAATTAACCGTTTCGATGCGTAATCACAGCTGAGCTCCTTCTGTAACAAGCTGTCTGCATTTAAGTGCACACTCCAGTTTAATTATTCCAGTTGGGATTGTCTTGTTAGTAATTAACCCAGGCTCTCCATATTGGGTTTGGGGTGATATTGGGCCAATTAAAGATCAATAAACCTGATCTTTAGCTGGCTGCTTCCTCACAGTAGTGTCTCTGTGTATTTCATGGCCAACAAACAGTCGATGGTGCTCATTAGTAAGCAGCACAGGTTTGTAGTCAATATGCTGGGAGCTCAGAGGGTCAGGTCAATATAGATCTGAGCTGGAAGTTAGCTGAAGAAGTAGAGAAAGAAAGAGACTGTTATCTCCTGTGTTTCTCAGTGTATTTCTACTCTTTTCTTCCCTGACTGAGTGATATAACTCATTGTTTAAAAAAACAAAAACTATGTGTTCTTATCCTTGTGTGAGATTTATTTTTTCTCACCGTTTTTATTGTATCTCTTCCTCGATCTCTCTCCCTCTGTTAGTATGTCTTCACAGTAATTTACCACATGTGCGTCACATATCACTTAAGTCAATACCATGAAATCAATTTTTAGTCACAGACACTTAGAGAGACACACACACACACACACACACACACACGCATTCCCTCTCTGGTCGCACTGATCTCCGAGATCACTGTGGGAATTAGTTCTGACGCAGCTCCTGCCTCTCCGCCCCGGGCAGCACGCACATGGCCCCACACACTGTCTTTCCCAGACACACACGTAAACACTGCAGATGACTGACATGCTGCGCATACACAAATTCCCTTACGCTGCCTGCGAATGGAAAGAGACACAGAGACGCTCATTAGAAACTGTATGTTCCCACCCACCTGTTCTCCGTCACTGTAACCACATCATGGACGAATTCTAACCAAAAGAAACTAAATAATATGGTATGTGTGGACGGGAAATAAAGTAAAGTAAGTAACAAAAATGTCATGTTTGGTGGGAAGCAGCAATAAAATGAGAACCCAACAAATGTATTGGCAGGATCAATATTATCAGCCGTTATTGGTTCACCACAGATACAGATACAGATAATGTTGATGTGTAACTGACAGTGAGTTTTCTTAATTCAAGTTCAAGTTTCAAACTTGTATTTTATATTAAGCTTTTGTTTTTTACTGAAGACACTGAGACGTGTCACATCTGGAAAAGCTCAGGTGTAAATAATAAAATGAATGATGGCTGAATTCCATTTAGCTGCTTTAAGGGTCCTGCTGTTGTGCCCGCTGGTTCACTGTCACACTGTCATGGCTTACTGAGACACTTGAATAAAACAGAGCCATCGTTAGTGTAATTAGCATTGCTGACCTCTTGAAAATGTGCTCATTTGGATGGAAAAGTACCCAATTGCTCCCTCTCTCTAACACACACACACACACACACACACACAGGGCATGGTGCCCTCCTGCCAGACACCTGTTGATGTAATTAGTGGTTGATGACAGTCAGTGCTCTGCTGACCGCTCTGTCTGTATGTCTGTCTCTGTGTGTGTGTGTGTGTGTGTGTGTGTGTGTGCGCGCATATAGTTTGTGTATGATTGTTTATTTGGGTGTTTGTGCATTAATTGGCAGGACAAGAGAGACAGAGTGCAGAGAGGTGATAACACACACACACACACACACACACACACACACACACTGACAGAGGGAGAGAGAGGGGATGAGCGAGCCTTACCCTGTGAAGGTTAGAGAGAGTTATGGACAGCGTGGCATGAGAGGCGTTGGCCTTGCTCAGCACAGTTAATACACTTGTAATGCTGATTATCTCCAGCCTGTCGTGTCGTGGATGGATGAGATGGAAAGGAGGTGTGTTCAGTCGGGGGGGGGGGGATTAAGGCACGGAGGCACCTGTAGGATGAGTAGTAGATGGATGGTTAGAGGGAGAAACGGAGGAATGCCTCTCTGAGCGGTTTCCTGCTTTCAAGCATTTTTTCCAGAAAACACAAGTCACTTTATCAGTTATTTATTAGTATTTATTGTGTTTTGCTGATTTGATTTTATTACTTCTGTTTCAGCCAGCGTTTGTGTTAAATCACCTGTTTGGCTCACCCGCCAAAAAAGCTTATTAACTGTCGGGTTAAATTTACA
Source organism: Nannoperca obscura (assembly GCA_036024295.1). Classification (NCBI taxonomy): domain Eukaryota; kingdom Metazoa; phylum Chordata; class Actinopteri; order Centrarchiformes; family Percichthyidae; genus Nannoperca; species Nannoperca obscura. The sequence continues at coordinate 3,417 of JAVQJL010017027.1, read as the reverse complement.
CTGGCCAAATTAATGGATTTCCAATGTCCACAAATATGTCATATTGACTTTGTCACAACCAGACGGTACAACAAATGGCTTCAAACGAGCAAACATCGCACCTAAAGTGATATTAAAAAATTTTTTAAAACACGTTTAAAATGGATAAAAGGTGACATATTTCAAATTTATACAATATATTTGAGCATGTGAAGGTTTTTCACTGACACGTACATGGCTAATTGGCTGATATCATTGGTGGAATTGTCTGCATGGTTGTTCCTGACATGACCAGTGCATAAACATCATATTCACAAACAGATGAAACCTTCTCAACATAAAAAAGGGCACGTTGTTATTTCACTTCCAGCCGGTGAAGACATCCAGAGATAAATAAGTCACTTCTGATAACCAGACTTGTAAAGATATTGATACTTTTCTAAACTAGAACCACAATAACATCTCTCTTTATCAGAAGGAAAACAATGGAATCTCATCCACGCCTCCATCCTGACACAAAAGTGCTGATTTGCTTTGGGTTCATTGGCTCTCCAGAAAATGGAGAAGTGCTGCGTTTGCTGATTCAGAGATGTCATAGCTGCTCAGGATGAATGAATACACTCAGACAGAGACGGGACAAAGACGGGCGGAGTTAAAGAGGCATATAAAGCGCGGCAGAGGTACAGATAAATTGTTGGGATAATATGTTTCAGTACAGATAGGAGTATGGCGGATTAAAATGTGGAGGAAAGAATGACAAAGGGGAGAGTTGGTAAAGGGCAGGAGCCTCTGACAGACAAAGTAGACAGAGTGAGAAAAGGTCAGAGGCTGTTTGTGCCGAAGGAGCAAGAAATTCAGTTCAAGTCACTTCATCTCAAAACTCGGCTGTCCTGTAACAAAGATTTGGTTTGAAGACATTAGTATGGAGCAAATCAGCACAACATATTTACATATTTACTGATATTTATCTCTCAGAAATGATTCAAAAATGTAATGTACATCTGAATGTTGAAAATGCCTTTCTGAAAGCATGTTTTTATTAGAATTGTATATATCACAATATATGGTGCTGCCATCTTGACGTCATTTCAAGTCTACGTTGTATTGATTCGAGGTCCCGCCCAAACACCCGCCTGAACCAATCGTGAGCACGCCACAAGTTGTCGATCGTGACGTCTTATCAAACAAATGAACACGTCGTCCATCTTTATTTACAGCCTATGATTTCGATACGCATTTGTTGTAAAATGGCCTTCCACCTCTCATACCTCTCAAAAGTTGTTTTTGCAGCAAAGCAAACAAAGCAAGAGAACTTAATTTGAGGTCATGAAACACAAACAGTACAACATTCTTATTGAACAGAAATGTAAAGTGTATTTATTCATTTATTCCTACATTTGGTGAAATATTAAAGTACTTTCCACCAGCTGATACACTTAATGATATTAAATATTCATGTTTTATCTCCGTGTTCCAATGAGACCTTTTTTATTTTTAAAATAACATTGCCTCGGTTCCTTTTCGGTTTGCTTAAATAAGAAAAGGAGAAGCGGCTGCTCAGTGCTTGAGACAGATGGCCTTGATAGCAAGAGTTTGGAGGAGAAAGAAAGAGAGAGGTTGAAATGTGGAGGTAAAGGGTGGGAGAGTAAAAAAGTAAACAAAAACCTAGGTTGTTATTTTACTCCAAACTCTCTCTCTCCCTTTTTACCTCCTACCCTGCTCTCCAATCCCCTGTCATGTGTCCAGGCACAGGTAGTTGTTTTTGAAAACGGTACACACACACACACACACACACACACAGAGAGAGAGTGTCCTAATCAAAGCCAGGCTCTGCACATTGTGTCCCAGTTGAGCAGCTATTTTTATCTGCAGCGCTCTAACAGGGATGGAATGGGTCAGATAGGCCAGGCTGACGAATCCATCAAGACCAACAGATAAACCTGCTGGACCCCAGTACACACACACACACACACACACACACACACGCACACACACGCACACACACGCCTACACACATTAAACAGTAAACAAATCAACCAATTCTGTTTCTGTATCACACATTCAGAGTCATACAGGCCTCGCTCTCTTTCTGCCTCTGTGTCTCACGCTGGCTGACACACACACACACACACACACACACACACACACACACACACACACACACATATAGGACTACAGGTAGTTCCAGTCCATGATGTTGCTCCGTCTTGTGTTCCCACCAGTGTAATATCTTTCTGATATATATGTTCCAATCTGTATTCCCTTGCTTGTTCTGCCTCTTTAATACCTGAATATGTTCCCTCCTACACTCCTCACACACAGATAGATGTGGTTAGATACACATGATTACTGATGTACCGCTGTAAGAGAAATCCAGTTGGCAGATATCCAGTTTCTGGCTTGTTAGTTTTGGGATTCAAGTGTTCTGGCTTGGACCCAATTAGTTTCTCTCCATACCTCCTTCTCTCTCTCCAGTTACGTTGTTTTCATGACTATGTGTTGGGTATTATGTGCAGTAGATCCACAGATGTGCACAAACTGGGAATCTTCGCAACTCCCCAAATAAAGGCACCGAATATTCTGTGCATTAAAACAACACTGAGAATGAGCTGTTATTTGTCTTGCGCATAATAATAATCAGTGTCTGTAATGGCTCCTAGCTGTTGCTTTGAACCCAACATACAACGGCACCTATGAGGACATTAAACAGCTATAAACCTTTACTGTGGTGTGCACGGTGTCGTAAAAACATTTACAGTGAGGCTGCAGGTTGTACAGTAAGTGCTGTGTGTGTTTCAGCTCAGGTTATACTCCCATCACCTGAAATAAATGACAAAAGATTAATCAAATCAGTTGCTAACAGTGAGTTGTTGTGCCACTGGTGCTGCAGCACTGCAGTTTGAGCAGGATGGATGGTCTGATGGGTCACAGGGAAACAGACAGATTGACCAGATGTGTGGAGCTAAGAAAGTACGCAGGGTTTGAACTCTACTTTTTTCATTATTTTTAAGTGTACAGCCAAGTACAACATTATGAATGCCTTCCAGGAAAGACTATCTTAATCTTTTTCACTCAAACTATCTGAACATTGGAGGAGCTCATAATTTAGCAGGTTCAGTCAAATTAAACTGTGCCCGAAGTGAGCAAGGCTGGGTTAAGTCTCTTCCCCTTCCTCACTGAAATCAACGGGGAGTAAATGAAGTGGCCGTTCTTTTCCCCTCTGCTCTGCTAGCTTCAGAGTTACAAAAGCTAGTGAAGCAGCAGAACCCTAAGCTAACATGGGTATCTACTCTCAGAAATTGCTATTTTATGTGTAGATGAAATGTTTTTGTTAGCTACAGTTGCCAGGGGACCGCACTTCAGTTCTCTATTTCTATATTTCTATATCTTTGATTCTTGTTTACTCAGCCTTTTGCACCTGTCTCTCTCTCTCTCTCT
>JAVQJL010017025.1:0-19102 GCA_036024295.1 Nannoperca obscura | reverse complement strand
ACTGTTCAATATTAAATTTTATCCTCTTAGTGGTTTCCTGTGTTTATAAAAGATAACAGCTTTCAAGATAAGTATTCACTGTCATAAAATGCTCTTCTTTTCATTCATTCATTCATTGTTTGTTGTATTCAAAGTTTCATTCATGAATTTATTAATTGTTCTTCACTGTATTCATTGGATTCATTTGGTGCTGCTGTGTGAGACTAATACAGCTACAGCTTTTAAGTGTGGACAGAGACAATACTGTACCTTTTCCATTTGGATTCAGCCACCACAAGCGATGTGAAATGTGTTTTTATCAGTCTGTACTGAATGCAATGCTGTTGGTACACAAGGTCATTTTGTGCTACAAAGTACCCTGAAGATATGGAATACAAAAAATGCCCAACCAGTTTAAAGCGGCACTGTGCCATTCAGGTTTTGGAGCGCACCGCATGTTATTATTACTGATAAAAAAAACATGGTCAGAGCTATGAAGAAACCCCAATTAGTAATAAATCAGTTTCCTAAGATAACCGAACTAATACCAATCACGTGCTCCCAGAGGCCATAGCAAAGTTATGCAGTCTGAAGAAAAGTGTTTGATTTATAGTGGTTGTGACGACCCTCTATGGTATTGGTTGTTGGGCTGGCTGTCACTCTCTCATGTGTTTTAGGTGCTGAGTGGGTGTGGCCAGCTGGCAAGTGAGAACACCTCTCACGGTTAATGGGAGCGCGGTTGCCAAAGTTGGAAGAACTCTGGACTTGGGGAGCAGAGACGTAGTTCGAGCTGACGCCGATCGCCTATATCTAACTGCCGGGTGTTGTTTGTTGTATTGTATTGGTTATTTTGTTGTATTGACATGGGCATGGTGTAAATAAATGGCGGAGCTGCATGCTCTACTCTCATGTTACGTTTGTCATGATTCTCTAAGCCGGTCGTGACAGTGGTACAGCAGGAAACTATGAAAAAAACTGATTTCAAGCTGCTAATCTTTTTAATTCCTACATTTAACTTGTAAAAGATCTATCAAGCAAATATTTGGAATTTTTACCATTATTTTGTTGACCGATAATAAATCACTCCACCACTGATGGTGGCTGACACTGCAGATGCTGAATGCTGATATTTTAGGCCTTCAAGAGATAGTAAGGACATTGAACATATTTATCCATCTTGCCTCAAAATTTTTAATCTTGTGTAAAAGCTCCAGTGAAACCAAACAAATCAAATGTTTAAAGCAAATGTTTGAGCTATTGAAGAACATTTTACACAGAACACATGTTCAACAGTAGAGAAACGACTGCATGCAATGAAAAGAAGATGTTAAAAATGCATTGGTGAATTGAAACGTGTGTATGTTTACCCTGCTTCAGCGTTGTCCAACGAGCAGTTGCACAGGTATCCCTGAGCCTTGGGTACACACACCGTGCCATTGGCACATGGCTGGGAGGCGCAAAGGTTGGCTTCTAGCTCACAGCGGGTGCCGTGGAAGAACCCTGCACACCTGCAGCGCAGCTCTGCAGAGTGAAGAAAAACACATCCAGACGTCTGAGACAAGAGCCACAGATCAAAGCCACAGCCAGATTCCCCTACAGGCAGTAAATAATCAGAGCAAAGGTCAACCAATTTCAAACACACGAGAGCATGTCTGATATTAAAATGGAAAAATCACCCCTAAAAATACTTCAGCACTGTTTAACAGTAACTGTGTTGTTGTTTTCTTCTTCCTGTGGATAACTGCTCAAAAACCACCAGCAGCTACAAAATGTGCGTGTTATTTGAAATGGTTTCACTGATCTAAAACATCAACATTAAAACATCAAATTTTGCCCAGAAGAGACACTCATTTGTCTAGCTCTGCCATTTGCATTTAAGTTCAACTCTCACAGAAGAAGAAAACCACTTGAGAACAGGACACCACAGGACACCAGCTGTTTTCTGAGGAAGGGACGTGTAATGTTTGGAAAATGGAAAGAACCATCTGAAATTAAATGACCCCTCAAAGTAACTACTCGGTTGTTGAGTTGCAAAGGTGGATTTTTACTTAAGTAAGAAACAGCACATTATTACAGTTATAAGTACTCAATCTTTTTTTGCTTTGCCTGTAAAATAATTGTGTTTACCCATTTGACCAATGGATGTTAATGCAGAAAACATGTCTCTAAAAGGGGACAGGGGGTTCTAGCAGAATTTGACGTTGAAGTTACCCTTTAAACTCTCAAATATCTGCCTGAAAAATCCTGCTCAATGGTCATCATGTGACACTAAACTTCACAGTCACATAAGAATAGGTGGTCCTATATCTGCCGTTAGATGTGGACTATTTGGTCTTCACTCCATCCATTCACTGACTCCAGGTCCATTATCAGCTTTGGTCTGCGGTCAGCTGATGTTGTCTGGGGTTCAGGGATATTTCCATTTTATCAGTGTCATACAACTCCAGCTTTCATCTCACAGTTAACACCAAGAGCATCCTTGATCATAGACAGGAGTTATGATCTCCTGTATATTACTTCTTATCACAAAGTCCCATGCTTATGTCACATGATGACCCCTGAGACAGCTGCATTTCCTGGTTGAAAGCTCCAAAATCTACTAAGTGGACCTTTGAGTTTAGATTATTTAACTAAATATATTCTTAATCCCATTTTAGAAGGACATGTTTCTTTGTTACCTGACATTGCATTTCTGACATAATAAACCGACCTAAAAAGACCTAAGAAAGGCCTGGCATAAGAGGAAGGAAACAAGTTAAACCTTGCCATCTTTATCTGTCCTGTTACTTCACATCCCTTTTTACCAACAAAACTGTAGAGGAACATCATATTCTGCAGTAAAACCAAAGAAGCTTCAACAGTCTTCATTGTTTTCGCCACCTGTCTGATTTCATTTGCTTGACCTGGAAGGATCTTTTGGGAAATAATATTTTCTTGTTTGGCATCACAACCTAGAATTTGTGCCTGGAGCAAAACTGAAATGTGATTTGACGTGATGATGAATAAAGTCCAGAGAAAAGTAATACCTTACTGTAACCCTGTGTCCTTTGTCCATGGTGGGCACAGTGGACATCTTGTTATTATACAAAATTCCACAGCTAAGTCATCTAAAGCCATGGGAAAGAAATACCAACATGCAACTTTTCAACACGGTTAAAATGATTTTAATTTTAGTGGCAGGGTTCATTTGTTTACACTGCTCCTCCAAAGTACAGAGATCTGTATCGTCTGCACAGCTTTATGTTTGGATTCATATCCACCTTACCAAAAAAAGAGCATGTTGCCTGCACTCTCTCACAGACACTCACGAGAATAATATTATTTTTAAGCTCCTGGTTCTTTTATCTATAAAACTGCAGGTGTGCTTATCAGCTGCTATTCTAAGTAAAGAATAAGGTAAGCTGCCAGACATCCTCTTTTGTGATATACAATGCAAAAGAATAAATAAACAGGGCATTGCAAGCCCCTCAGACACCAATTTTTTTATCTTTTGTGTTTCGCCAAGAACTCATGCATTTGGTCAATTAGTGATAACCTAAAACTGCAATAAAATAAGCAGTCGCATAAAAGGTCGTCTGACAGGCCAAACAAATCTTTCTTTGCAGAGTTGTGGCCTGTCCCTGACTGAGAGGCTGCACTGCAGCTTCAAGAACTTAAAATATTTCACGCTAGGAAACTTCAATACTTGTGTAATGATAAGAACCTGACATTAAATATAATGCAAATATGTGTTTGAAGTTAGTAGGTCAGTATTTTCCCACTTACCTACTGGTTTCTATTGGTTTCAAATCAATTTCCTGCTGCAGATTTTAGCAAATGGTACCAAAACAGGAGGAAATGAGGCATTTGTTAAATATTAAAATGAACCCACATCTTGTCTCAAGTATCCCACTTGAGACACCAGTACTGCTTTGTACAGAAGGTCGGTGTAGGGAAAATCACGGGGGAATATCAGATATTTTTAATATATATATATATATATATATATATATATATATATAAAAAAACAGTTCAGTTTGGCCCTTCAAGGATTAAAATCTATCTATTTTGTATCTTTTTGGTTTTAGTCCCTCAGCTGTGGAGCAGATACTAAAAACATCTATTATTTTTGTTTGACCTTTTAAGAGTTGTCTTACAGAGTATGTGTATTCCTGCACATATGATTGCTATTGATTGCTTAAACTCTGCTTTATCATCTTTTTTATATTATGAAATCCTGCCTGTGTCTAAGAGTGTACTTAGAACATGTGGTGGAAATAAGCTGAAATGCAGCAGTTGAGAAGTGAGTTGAGATTTTGAAAAGGCTGTTCTACACTCTTTGTAAAGTGTGGGCATGAAACAATGTAACAACGAAACAACAGCCCATAGAGAAAGGGGCGAAAGAAAATTTCCTTCTACATTCAGAGTCAGGTGGCTGGAGGCTAAATGTTTTCTTTGGATACGTTTGTTTAAATCATTATTACAAACCTGTTTTGTTTTTAAAGTGCTATATAATTGAAATGAAAGACCATGACAATTTTGTTGGAATACCAACTTTGTTTATTTCACTTGAGAGATTTCTCTATTTGTGTTTCTGTTTTACCTTTTCTATGGTTTGAGGTTGTCGGGCCCAGCTGGAAAGCAACTGTCAATCAAATCTCATCGAACCACATCTGATGAAGAAGGTACCGTTTTTGCGTTGAACTCTTAATAAATAATACCTACAGATTTGTTTTCTTTTACTTATTTTGTCATTAACGTTTAATGTTCAGAGAAAAACGGTCAGTTTGTCCACTGACTTTGGTGCACTCACCTCCGCTGGCGTCCTCCTCACAGACCACTTCGTTCTGACAAGGGTTGATGTCGCAGGCTCCTGCCCTGCTGCAGCACTGGAACACCCCAAACACCCTCCTGCTCCCCGGACCGGCCCACTCCGCTGTGTCACCCACTCTGATCGGCTCCCCGTTGAACTCCAGGCCCTCTAGGCAGCCATTGAAATTGTGTGGATGATGGTGTACCTCCGGAACAGAGCCTTGAGTGAAAGAAGCGAAGAGCAAAGCACCATGGGAGCACATAATCCGGCACGGCTCGGTCAGAGTGGTGAAGGCTGGATGCTGCTGGTCCAGGGTCAATCTCAAGGCGGTGGAGTTGACCTCCAGCAGAATGCTGTGCCAGCGACCGTCTGACAATGGATCAGATCTGATCAGTAAGGAACCAGGGGAGCTGTTTCCACAGCTGTACCTGAACTGCAGCCTTCCATCAGTCAGCTGAAGAAGGAAAACAAGGGTCAGTTAGCAACACAGTAAAATGCTCAGAATCTCTGGAGCAATAAAACATTTAATTTACTAAAAGAAGAAACAAGAAGTCTCTGTTCAGGTTGTGGCTTAATGAATGGATATAAACCTTATGCGTTAAAAGAGCTGGGAGCATAGACTTCCTTGCCTTGCTTTGCCTAGATGATTTGTTATGACATATATATATATATATATATATATATACACACACACACACACATACTGACACCACAGTTTGCTTCAAGTAATAAATGTCCTGTATGATGAAGTTTATTGAGTTAAATGGAGCCGACACCTTGTGATTTAGAAATAAGATTTAGAAATCTTTCTATCTTTCTCTTCAAAAGACCAAAACCAAAAGGACTTTTACATCTGGGTGTGTTAAATCGTTTGTACTTATCATGTGTTTGCATTCAGTTGGCATTTAAGACTTGTTTTGTGTTTATGCATCAAGTCGTGGTGCTTGTCATATTGATTTCTTTGTTCAATTATATACATTTTTTGCTAGTGTTATTACCCTCCACAAGTATTGATTTGGTGGTTTGAAGGTCAGAAGACATCTAGGTTAAAATTTACAGGTTACATACAGGTTACTTAAATTCTTGTTTCTTTACATTGAAATATAGTCATTTAAATTCTGTGAGACACCGTTTAGATTACCATGTTTAAACCTGCAAATCACCAACTCTGCACGTCTGAGTTTAGTTTGGACTGGTCTAAACATAAAATCATTGTGGTGATTAGGACAAAATGCTGTTATGTATACTGGGATTCAACAATATATTTGTATGTGACAAAGTAAAAAATACACAGCATACACAAAAATCAAGCAATAGATTCGAATGATAAACTAAAATAAAGTGCAAACCAAGTACACTCACTACTGTGTTTTTGTTGCCTTTTGTGTTTTAAATAGAATCTGCTTTTGCCGTCAACTCCCCATGTTGCTGATGTGCAACACCACACAGTGCTCAGTCACATTTATTCAGCATTTCATCAACATCAGCGGGTCTTTTAACGTTCCTGCACGCTCAGCTTTCCAACAAACTAACAAGCCAGCAGCTTTTTTTTAATCTATTCATGTTTTCTTTATGTAACAGGAGGCTCTTCATATCTTCCCCATTAAATATACAGATGGAATGTGTATTTTGCAAATTGCCAAGCATCTACCCATTGGACCCTGAAAGCTGTGATGCATTATTGATACCAGTCTGCTGCACTTTAATTGCTGCAAGACGATGAGCTTTTCTATGTTTGTTGTGCAGATGTATTTTCTTTCTTGGTGTCCTTATTTCCTGCTTTCTATAAAACTCCTAAGTACAGCATGGACAGGTTGCTCCGGGCGACGCTGGTTTGCTTTCTGACCTTGCCAGAGGTTTCAGTTTGATTCCCTGTACCTGAGATGATGATAAATACAAACAGGAATGATTTATTTTGGAGGGACGGACCTGCAAAATTCTTCACAAGAATCAATGACAGTACGCAGAGAGCAGAGGGAAATAGGGCGACTCTTGCTTCAGCTTATAATGGAAAGATACTGAAGCGTTGGCAGAGGAACAAGTGAAAACCTAGAGACACCCGAGCCGCCTTCGCTTGTCTTTTAATCTATTTTACATGACTTGGTGTGACTACTGGTGTTATTTATGGTGGATATTTGAAGAGAGATAGCACAGTTTGAAACACTAAGGATTTTACAGTATCAGCACAGCTGAAGTAGCACGGGCAACGTGTCACGTCAAAGACTCCATAAATCACAGAGCCTGAGCTCAGACCCTGCTTCCTGCAGAGAACTTTGATACAGGAGGGCAAAGCTCAATACTCAACAATGGCTGATGCGGTCATGTATTCTTTTTTTATGTGATATATGCACACAATCAAACAAACACGTATTATACTGAGAGCATATAGGAGGGAGCGCTGCACCTCTGCATTGATAAAGCTTCACTGAGCACACTCACTTGTTTGTTGGGGTACATAATAAAATTTGGTAGCACAAGAATAACTTCACCATGGGCGGTTGCGTTTACATGCAAATAAATGAATCCAACAGTGCCTTACTCTCAATTTTACAAAGAGACTGTAAGACATTAACTCTGGTGGTGGATGAATGGTGGACAGGCGTTCCCCATTGAGTTTAGAAACAGCTGGTAGTGGGAGGTAGAATGCACAAACAACTTTTAAACTTTAGATTTCTGCTAAAAGTTTAATTTTTTTTAGACTGATCTTATAGTACAAATGTAATCATATGAATTATGTTAATCTATGATCACAGAGCTACAGTGGCCTCAATAACTGCTTTAACATCAGTAATTCACCCTGACAAATCAAGCACATTTATTATACTGATGCAAAATGCCTATACATCCAATATTTAGATTAAGCAGTCACCATCATTGATGTGCAACATTGCCCATAATCATCTTATATGCAAAATTACAGGTATAGCAACCTCTGTAGAAGCAGCATGTCAACCTGTTGACAAATCTCAACCATCATACATATCATTAGAAAATCATTAGGAAAAAGGAATATGAAAGGTCCTATTAATACAGTGTACATGTAAAAACATGCAATGTGGTATTTTGGCTGGTGGGATTGTCATTAAGTTATTTTAATTACCAAATGATTTGACATATTTACATATTGACCTGAAAATTGGGCCAGATTAAAAGTCAGAGGATCACCAAAGTTGTTAACATTGTAACAAAGTAACATTGGCCCTGGGGCCCCCAAACAACCTAAACAATTAACAGTTTAACTGTTAACTGATCTTTTCCGACACCGGTGATCTGTTCTGAGTTTATACAGCGACATCATAAATTGTCAGAATGTATATATGTATGTTTAATATTATATATCATTGGGGAAGTAAGGCAGCTCATCATTACTGTCCACTTAGTGAAAGGTCACTCATTTCACTACTAGTACTGTGCTAGTAATGTTTCCTTGAACAAGACACTAAACTCAAGCTTGAACTGACATGAAATTCAATCAGTTTGCATTACTGCAGCCAGCATTAGGGGCGAGTGTTGATCCACTGATTCTACACCAGTGTGTATCTATATCTCTGTTCACTGTTGAGCCCACAAACTGCACTGCTGTCAGGTCTGAGCTGTCATTTCTCATCAAGGATGGTGTTTAGCTTTTACTGACATGTCACCTTTACTTCTTCTGCTCGGCTTGCCACAGCAGGATCTCATTCAAGCAGCTACAATTTCCATTTCAAAGGTGATGACTTAGAGCAGGACTTCCTAAAGTCCGGACCTCGGTCCGCATCTGGACCGAACAGAAGTCAATCCAGACCCAGCCCAAACCTCGTGTTATGAACACAATACGTTATGAAGTGTAATGTTTTCTATTTTGAAATACATACATATTGTCAATATCAATAATAGTTTATTGTCAAAATAAATAAAAAACTATCAATAAATTGTTAGTGACGTTTAATATACAGTTTAGCTGGAGATCATTCACAGCAATCTTATCCCCTAATGAATAGTAAATACTTATTTTCCTATCGTTGACATTGTTGTCATGACAATATTTATGGCAGGAAAAATAGAAAAATAGTGTGTTGTTGCTGCCAAGTTCACCCAGTAACTTTACACCGGAGAAGTTGCTATCTGCTCCTAAATTGCAGATACAGAATGTCTCACACTATATCCATACATCTGGACTATCAACACTTGCATTGACAACGTCACAAACAGATCAAGACCTTTCCTAACCAAAAGTCTTGGATGAATAGAGGCTAGTTTTCTGTTGAAGGCACGTGACACAGCTTTCAGCTCCGGTGATGCGGAGGCGTGGTGTTTCAAGAACAACTCTGACCCCAGGTGCATGTGGCAAGGCATCCAGACCATCATCAATTAGAGAAGGGTGAACACAACTCCTCTAGCCACTGATGCCTCCTGTTCCACAGGGCTGTGTGATCATCCCACTCCTCTATTCCCTTTTCACCCATGACTGCATTCCTGTGCACAGCTCCAACACCATCATCAAGTTTGCAGACAAGGCTTGATCAGTAACAATGATGAATCAGCCTACAGGGAGGAGGTCCAGCACCTGGTAACATGGTGTGCTGACAACAACCTTGCTCTCAATACCAATAAGACCATAGAGCTCCTTGTAGACTACTGGAAGACAAAAGTTGGCACACACACCCCTATTCACATAAATGGGATTGAGGTTGAACGTCCCTCCAGCTTCAAATTCCTTGGTGTACACATCTCTGAGGATCTATCTGGGTCCTGGTTTACTTGCTAAGGAAAGCCCTCCTGTTTCTTCAACTCACTGAGCGTTGAGCATTACCAATTGCATAACGGTGTGGTATGGTAACTGCTCCATTGCTGATAGAAAAGTCCCGCAACAGGACGATTTCTACACCTAGTGTAAATGTAGCTGTAAGAATATGTATGAGTCAGAAATAAGTATGGACTAACTGTCTGAACTGTACCTGCCTTGTTTTATTATTATTATTTTTTTCTGCCTCAGTGTAGTTCTGGCTGAATCAAAAGAAATTGACATTACTTGTGACACTGCGACAACGAGTGGCATATCTGTAAACAGTGTGTGTGTTTTAATTCTAATTCTTTTCAGATGACCACGTTTAGAAATTCCTTTTGAAGCCATTTCTGCTCACAATGAATCAGTCAGGGACCCATTCTTGCCTGTGTGAGCCGAGAACCAAAACCCAGGAGGTAGAACCTTGGGAAAGACTGAACGCTGCTTTTGAAGTTTTCCGAGGATCAAAATGATTGAATATTCTGCCTGAGTGCACACGGATGTCAGGCAAATGAGAAGAGCCCACAAGGGGAAGTATCACTGCATTTCAAGCCTTTTTTTGGTTATTATAGAATTATTCATGTTTCTCAAAAAATACAACAATTCATTATTCTCTTTCAACGTGCTTGTTTAATATGTTACAGTAGACCTTGTATTATAGCGCTGAGATGAATCTTCCTTTCCCTAGACAATTTCAAAAAAGCAAGTCAATAAATCTTGGAGAGTTTTTTATTAGGACTCCTGCAGAATTCTTGTTGGTTGTCTCTGCATGCGTTTTGAGGAAAAAGGGCAACACGTGGCTCATGTGTGTGTCATTGTCACAACTTGAGTTAAAAGGTCATCAATGAGCTGATTATGCTGGGAAAGCAGGGAATAATAAACCAGACAGTATATTGCTGGCTTTATAATCCATTGTGGAAATTTAAATGCATGCAGGGCGGTAGTTTGCCGCCGCCTCTGATAGTCAATCAGGCATTTAGCACACAAACACATGAAACAATCTGACATGCAGAGATAAAGAAGAGGCATGCCTGATATGCTCTAACGTGATAATCTGCAGGATTTGGAAAGAGAGACCCACTAATTCGACAACAAACTCTCTCACTCTCATGCTGGCTTTTCTTGTCAGCACAGAGGATATAAAAAGGCCCAGAACACAGCTGGTATTTCGTGGTGAAGAAGGGCACATTGTCTGAAAATGTCAGTGTTGCCACAATAGAACAAGTTTAAATCAAGTTGATTTTATTTGCCAAGTTTCAGGGTGTCAACAGGTGCTGTGTGATGCTGACAGTGTTGACCCAGATACAGAGCAGAGTGTTCTGCTATTATGGGATATGTGCAGTAAACACGGAAAAGGACAGTGATTAGACACAAAATGTAAAAGAAATGACTCACCAGATATCAAATAGTTTACAAAATGTGACACCTGTGCTGATAATGTGACTGCTGGCACAAAGTAGCACATCAAATATTGACATTTAAGATGATGTCAGTTAGCATACCTGAAGTAGAACATCCAGCAGTATTTGTAAATCTGAGCTGGAAACGTTTTGGATTGAAAAGCTTGGCTCGTCCTCATCATTCCCCAGCGAGACCTCCCGAAGATTAAATCAGCGGCTCTCTGATTTTATCACTCTGATAGCAAATTTGTATTAAACATTACACAAATAGCACCTGAAAATTAGGAAGAGATTTAATCTCTCCACAGCAGCAACACTCGAAGAGCAAAACAAATGAGCTGTCAGCTCAGGGGAGAATATAAAAACATTTATACTTCCTCCAAATGAATGAAAATAATGATTTTCTTGTTTGTTTAGTTGTTAGTGTTAATATTGCTGCCTGTGTTTTATCACCCTGATCCGTTGACATTTCTAATCAAGAGATAATGGGGAGATCTTTGTGTCTCATGTGAACAGAAGCAACACAAATATACCGTACATGTCTTTACTTGTTTGTCCTTGGACCAGTTTTAGATGAATGCTGCTGTGTTGCTAAGAGCTCACACATACTGAGGCAAATATACCGCGAGTAACAGCACAACCTGAAACGTTCAAACGGAGTTCAAATGTATGAATTCCGTCTGATTTGGGGGTTTATGCTGGGTTCAGAGACAATTTATTTTTGGTCGTAATGCTCGCAGCGGTTCAAAATGGGGTGCGGGAACCTCCTCTTGTCTGGGTTTTTTGTGGGAACCCAAACCATGTTGATGATAAATACCTGTAAAGTTCCCCAGTCCTTGGTGCTGTTGGTGGACACAATGAGGCCTTCCTCCTGGAGAGTCTTGAACCTCAGTGACAGTTTGAAAACCTGGTTGTCCTCATCCATCCTGTGAAAGTACTTCAGGTAGGATTTACCATCGAACCTCACTGCCGTCTCTGAAACAGAAAAACAACCAACAGTGAGCAAACAAAGCAGCCTGACAATGAAGCATACTGAAGTGAATCGGTCGCACTGATTTGATCAAGCACTTAGTAATTACCTCACCAGTCATAGCGTGAACCAAAAGTGAGGTATAAACTGATTTGTAAATATTATAGTATTTAAAGTGCATAAATGGCTTGATCCAGAGATAATCTCTCATTTGATCGAAAATATAACTGAAGAGGCCACAGTCAGAGAAGCAAAGTGTTGATGCTACAGTCCCACAGAACAACTTTCATCTCTAAGTACATAATAAAAAGAAAAAAGTTAAAATTTTTCGACAGACAAGTGAAACACTGGCTCAAACGACAAAGACATGAACATTGAAGAGTTTTGAATATATCCACTGGTCACATATGTCATTTACAATGCACACACAGGCACATTTATTCAGCTAGATGCCTTACATATATAACATCTGTTCACCTTCACTTTCCACCAAATGTGACAGCTGAGTCTGCAGATGAAACATGATGTAAACTGAATGTAATGTGTGATCTCAGATCTGACAGACAAGACTGCAAAGAAAGAGAGATTTTTTCATTTAGCAAATATATGTTTGATGTAACTAGAAAATCACCAAAAGTTGAAAAACATAAATGCCCAAAGCCAAAAGAACACAATAATCTGCTACCGGTCTGGCAGAAGTTTAGGCCACAGTAACGAGCGAGGAAGGACTGAATGAGGGATGAGTGAACTCATGAATGGACTGATCAATGATCAACAACAAAAGGGAGCACATTTGTGTACAGACAAAACTTCTGCTTTCTAATGCTTCTTAGATGAAACTTTAATGATGCCTGTGAGGAGGTTCAGTAACAACACATTCCCAAAGTCTCCTGCTAAAAATCTACTTCCATCTCTTTCTGGGTGAAAAACAGCATTTTCTGTTATGGCATTTGAATCCAGTAACTTTTATTCAGACCTTGTGGTTCACACTGCTCTCTAAATGGAATTTAATAACACTGGTTGGTTTGAGAAAGTTTGTTTGTGGTCACCAGTTTGAAACCCAGACTGGCTTTGCAGGAAAGGGAATGAAAGTCTTTTTCATCAGCTGCTACTTGTTTTAAGTGTTGCCGTATAAACACTTCAGCAGTCAATTAAGTAAAAAAAAAAAAAAAAGACAATTAATAAACATTAAAATGGAATGAGAAATACAGAGTGCAACTTTAGAATCAAACTTGATAATTAAAAAGGTAAAAAATGTAATAACTGTATAATGACTTTTACCAGTTTCTTTATTTACATTGTCAATATGGCATATATATAACATTTATCATGTATATTTGTGTATATTACTTAATATACACTTATTTGTGTATCTTCTTTGTGGATTTTGTAAGGTTGCAACAAACTGTTATTGTTGTTACAGATTAAATTTATTAATAATAAACCACCCGGTAATCGTGGTATTCCAGAGCTGCAAGCAACACCTTCAAACGTCTCTTTTTCTCTTAACAATACAACAGTATTCAAATTACACTGACACAAAACAGAGAAAGGCAGCAAATCCTCCTGTTTGAGGAGCAGGAACCAGAAAATCTTTGACATATTCCTGTAAGAAATGACTTAATTGATTAACACAATTGCGGTTGATACATTTTTTGTTGGGGTGTGTTGTGTGAGCCAAGTCAAAGACACATTTCCAATTGAATTAATTGTGAAATATTCTGATTCTGACTTCTGAATTGTGATTTATTGACTAATCATTTTAGACCCAAGAATAATTGAATAGTCTGTTATTTACAATAAGAAAAGCCAAAGTCGGTGGCTCAATCTAGTTGTGATGACTACAAAAGGTTCATTTCTTGGCTTTGTGACATTATATTTTGTATGATTTTGATTATTTGAAGAAAAATAAATGTATATAATCGGAAGTTAAATTTCAACATCGGAGCACAAGCTGTAGTCTAACACCGTCATACCACAAATTTTTCTTGCCTATTCTCCATCCTCACTCTTCTTATCGCTGAAACCCAGTTTCTTGAGACCAACATGGTATCCGATATAGTCAAAATATGGTGGCGATAACACATTCAGAAGACTCCAAACAAGCTAATAATGAGTGTGTATCTTGCAGAGCCCCTAATTGACTTTTATTTTGTCCTCACACCACTAATCCTCACAGGAATGCCAAAACCAATCACAGAGGACGAGCCGACGAGGTGGCGCCGCTGCTCTTCTTACGTACTTCAGACGTTTTGCCTGTAATAGTAGCTATGGGTCAGCATTCACACTAAATGTGCTCTGAGTGATTTATATGACATCTTGGGGATTTTCTCCCCTAGTTCACTGTGTTTAAACAGGTAAGAAGAAGAAGACTCTTTGATCTCTGGCACCAACAGATATCTTCATCGACTTGCCTAAAAATACAAGTCTCTGTACTCTCCCAAAAAAAAAAGAAAATAATTGAATCTGAACCATGTGATGGAAGACGGGTCTTTATTCTTGGAAAGTCCAGCAGAACTGTGGGGGAACCACAGAGGAGACGCTCATATTCTGCTTTTTCATCTTCTGTTCCTAACTGGTACAAATAGCAAAGATGGTATTTGCTCACCTCATCCTCAACCCCACAACTGACATCTCAGTGTCACAGTGACAGGCTGAAAGGTTACCAAAAGTGTCCAAAAATAGCTTGCCTCAACTAAACACAATGAAGAGACTGAAGTGTTTAGTACCGAAGTCTTTTTCTTCCCATTTCTTTTAACAGTTTGCTTTTCTATCCTTTTTTCTCCACCAATTAATATGATTTGTTTATCTTGCTTTGAGCCTTTCAACGGGCCACTTCCCCTGCATGTGCTTTTATTTTTACATCTTTTCTTTTGTAATTATTGTGCTTTTATGTGGAAATATGACAGAAAAAACTAAAGGTGCAAATGTAGGTGCAAGTTACACTTTAATGTGATCTTCTGCTATGAAGATACATCCACAGTTGCATGAGATGTTGTCGTGGATAGCCTGAACTCTCTGCTCTGTGTAGATGTTAAGAGAGTTGAGAGAGCTGGCTCTGCTAGAGTGCACGTATGGCTCATTTTCTTATTCAGCGCTGCAGTGAACCGGATCAATTGTCAGAGCAGCTGGAAGATGCTGCTGCTGCGTCTGAGGCTGCAGATTTGTCCTGCTCTTTAGAAGGGAGGAGGGTGATGAGCTGCGTGTTAGCGTGTCAATGAACTGTCGTTCCTGCTGATAAAAGGCTGCCGCTTCTTCCCTGGTTCACACGCGCTCACATCTATATCCACATGCACACTCTCTCATTAACGGCCCTTCAGAGCACAGGTACATGCTTGCGCACACACACAGACGTACCGTTGCAGGGGCAGACGCTCTCCCAGGTGTGTTGTGGGGTGATGTAACCGGCTCTGGCGGTGGTGAAATGGCTCTGTCTTTCTCCTGTCAGTCGGACGGCGTTCCTGCAGCCTCGCGGTGGACAGCCGGTACCCAGACAGCCGTTGTGACTCACCCTGAGGATGCGGAGGCCCAGAGAGTCCTTGATGTCCGATACAACACCTACATCAAAGAGTTACACTTTCAGATTGCACATTCAAAGAGACTCTTTGTCTCACAGTGATTATCTGACTTACTTTGTGTCCAAATTAATGGCTGCCAAAAAGGTCTTACTCTATTGAAGAAATGTGCTGGATATCCATTGATCTGTTATTTTAGCTTGTTATCTTTGGAATGAATGCAATTTTTTTTTGCATGACGTCCCCAAATTAATCTAGATTTGTACCTTTCGGTTTGCTTTTATTTTTTTTTTAAATGTATCATAAATCATCTTTCTTCTATTCCAAGTTGTGCTCATACATTAATCCCAGAATCAATTAGGTATTTCAATTTATGGGTGGACTGGGGTTAGCTAAGGCCCTCATTGTGACAGCCAATGTAAATGGCCTAATATGTATCTTGATTGATTACCTGAAAGTTTGTTGGTTGGCAGAGACTGGACAAATCCACTCTCAGGCCTCCAGATCAGCAGGGCCTCCAGGACCTGGGTGTCACGTAGCTGCTGCAGGCTGGCCAGGTGAAGCTCTTGACTGGGTAAACGCAGAGCTTGTCCTAGGCTGCGCTGGAGGCCTCTCCAGTGGTCGCCCAGAAACTCCTCTGGTGATAACCTGTCCAGCTGCAGCGTCAAACCGGAGTCCAGTGCCCTCTGGTCGGCCGCCCACACATGAACTCTAACCCCTGTCCAGACGCTGAACTTTCCATCAGTCACGCTGATGTTGAGTGAGTACAAGCCTTCCTCCAGATTTTCGTCTGCCCAAATTTTGCCATCAGCCAGGTCGACTGAGAACCTTCCCTTGTCTGGGTTTTCTGATACCAGCTTGTAGGTCAGGACATCCTGCAGGTCCTGGTCTGACGCATGGAGCCTGCCGATGACCCGATTGGCAAACAGGCCACCAGAGGTGGTGATGAAGACCTCCAAAGGTACTACAGAGGGACGATATTTGCTCTCCTCTGTGACATTGATGTTGACCACACAGATGGAGGAGAGGGGAGGGTGGCCACTGTCTGTCACCTGATTGGTACATGGATAGTAGTTAGCACACAACACAAAGATTAGACTGAGATCATATTTCCCTTTTTATTTAAATCAAATTGATTTTGTACTGGACTGGAAACAGGGCGAAACAGCGAGCCTGGCTCTGATGAAAGGTAACAAAATCCACATATTTGAAGTCATAATGGATATGATGGAGTTTGTTTGATTACTTTTATTACTGAATTTGAGTGTGATATGAGAATTGTTCCCATACTTAATTAACAGTGTCCCAAGATACTCTAAATGCTGTGTATGAGGATTTTCTTACACTGACCAAAGGATGGCTAACAACTTTTTTTCTAGGCATGGAAACAGTAAAAATAAAAAATGCAGTTATTTGGACCAAAATATCATCTATCAGCAGTTTTAAACTCAAACATGTGTACAAGCCTATTACAATCCATGCAGTGCAATCCACTAATATGCATATTCAGCTGTACTCAAAAGTGCTTTCAGTTTATAATCTTTTATTCGTATTACTAGTTGAATGACATAACAGGGTAAACTTTGTTAAAACTCTACTCTACTAAGGATTCTAGTTGAACTGACAGTTCTCAGACATATTTCGTATATAGCGGTAGATTTTATTAATAATACATCTTGATTTTCAAGATCCCTAAAAGACAACACACACGTCTGTATAACTATGATGGTAATAAGCAGAAGGTGTGACCCCCACATTCCATCAAAGCAGTCAAATCTGTAACCCTGTAACCAGCTCATTGGTGAACATAATTCAGCACAGCACTCTCAGCTTGTGAAATCAGCCATATCACTCCTGAACCACAGCAGACAATTGCAACCTCTCCTGACAGCACCGTCAGCAACGGCCACGTGGGACACTACATTGCATCAGTATTTTATCACTGAATCAGACTTACAATGAGCACTCTGACGTTTCTTTTACAGTTTGACAATTTGTGACATTCTCATTTTATTCTCATGAGATTCCAGCAAAAAGATGAAAATGTGAATCTCGCGGGAAATGTGACATTTGACAGATATGACAATAGATTGTTTTACCTCCACTGGGTGCAAACAGCAGAGAAAAGAAAGTGACAGACAACTTGGAGCTTGATTATGAATCAAACTCAGGTCTGAGGTGAACATGACCTGTAAACATATTCTGTTTTCTTACCTGTATCTTGAGTTGGTGATGGGGTCTGACCTTCTTTCTGAGAGGAGCAGAGAGCGACAGTAGGCCACCTTGGTCGACATGGAAACGGCGGTCCTCGTTGCCGCTGACAATGTGGAAGGAGAAAGGCGGGCCGTTCTTGGGCATGTCTTTGTCCGTCACCACAAGCTGGAGGATGCTGCTGCCAAGTGACTCACCCTCCTGCAGTAGACAAGGTTTGTTAATTCACATTTTTCTTCAACTTTAATTATTTTATCTTTTTATTTTCATTGTTATGCAGATTCTTCCAACTCTCATGGTTATGGTTTAAACTGTTTTAAAGATTGAACTTTATGGTCATTTCGGAGCCTGTAGTTGGTAATAATGTTGAACTCTATTGGGTTATACTGATATATACTGAATATACTGATTTATAGAAAATATTAGAAAAACTATAATATTTGTTTCAAAGGAGCTCATTGTGTGATAGACCTAATTAACTAGCAACTGAGGATAAATCAGCCATATTACCGCTGATCATCTTCTATAGCATTTGATTCAATTATTTGATCAACCTCAAGGCAGCCACTGATTTCCATTCTGGTCGGTATGCTCTGTAACCAAGCACATTTAACATTATACATGTTTTTGTCAATAGTTTTTTTCACTTCATCAAAATTTAATTAGAACTACGTCTGTAGTATACTGAGCTCCTGGGCGGAATTCTGAATCTTTACCTGAAAGTTCTTAGCAGGTTTAGTCCTTACAACAGATACAATAATTATTGTAGGTGAATTTAATATTCATGTGGATGTAGAAAATAAAAGCCTTAGTGCTGCATTTATCTCATCATTAGCTTCTGTCAGAGTGTACATAAACAAACTCACTGTTTTAACCACACCCTTGTTCCACACCCTAGAACCTTGTTCTAGTCTGGTATAGAAATAGTCTTTCCACAGAATCCTCTGTTATCGGACCATTATTTAATTACTTGTGAATTCCTATTACTGGACTACATGCCACTAGGCAAGTATTCCTACACTAGATGTCTGTCTGACACTGTTGTGGCTAAATTTAAGGAAATGATTCCATCTGCTTTTAATTCAATACCATGTCTCAATATAACAGATGACTCCTATAGTAACTTTAGTCCCTCCCAAATTGATCGTTTGGGAAAACGCAAATTGATGTTGTTGATAGTGCTGCAGGCTCACTGAGAATGACACTCGACTCTATTGCACCTCTGAAAAAGAAAATGATAAAACAGAATAGTATAG
Organism: Nannoperca obscura; assembly: GCA_036024295.1. Classification (NCBI taxonomy): domain Eukaryota; kingdom Metazoa; phylum Chordata; class Actinopteri; order Centrarchiformes; family Percichthyidae; genus Nannoperca; species Nannoperca obscura. The sequence goes on along the minus strand of JAVQJL010017025.1, from coordinate 214 downwards.
CCTCATGGTACCCGCAAACCTGCAAACTAAAGCAAACTATTAGAGACAGAATTCAGCACCTCCTGCCCTTAGCCAGTACTGACTTATGTTCAAACAGAGTAGTGCTTCCTAATAATATTGCCTAGAGGAAGCATATATAAGGTGAATAGAATTGGTCTGAGCACAGAACCTTGTGGAACTCCATGACTAACTTTGGTGTGCATAGAGGATTCAT
>JAVQJL010017024.1:0-15056 GCA_036024295.1 Nannoperca obscura | reverse complement strand
CTTTGCAAAATTGAATTGTCAGGGCAATTCTTTTTTTTTTTTTTTGCCTGTCAGAAATATTGTTGTCAAGATGTGTCACATTCTGCAAGAAAATAAAAATGCAATTATTATTTTTACCAAATCTTGAACCTATGATTTCTTATTATTCCCTGTCCATCTCTTAATGTAAGCAGTAAATTCAAGGTGAGTTTAAATGTATTTTTTGTAAGTCATGTAGCAAGTTATACATACACTGTAAATCAGTCACTATCTCCTCCATTCTCCTCAATGCTTAATTAATTAATTAATTTAAAATTGTTGTATCTTTGTCAGTTTTTACTGTTGTCAATTTAACACAGAGCATAATGTTTGAAATGCTATGCAAATATGGACAGTTTTATCATCACAATTTCACTGTGCTGCACTGATTTTGGTTTTGCATTTACTAAACTTCTGCATTGGAAAAAAAACTAAAAACTGCTTTTGGAACAAGAACCTTCAAGCATGTTCATTCTTCACATGAGACGTGCAGATTTAGTCTGTATGTGACTGGTGTAATAGAGTTGCTGGTGTTTCTGCGTGCACGTGGGCGTGACTGGTGGCATGAGGGGCACAACGGAGGGGTGGAGGCCAGGACATTATCTCCAAGTCCCAGGCTGGCCAGCGTCACCCTGCTTGACCTCCCGTATCGGACGAAGGAGAGAAGGTTAACAGCAGTCCCAGGTTTCATTTTCTTCACCTATAGTGTGCGTGCGTCATTGCAATATTTAATATAAAGTACTGCAGAAAACACACACACATACACATTAGTACAGCTTGCCCTTTCTTCTAAAAAGGCTGAACAGGTGAATTCAGGCAAAAGCTGTGGTGTCACTCATGTTCAATGTTACCAGTTACACCTGTGCTTGTCCTGCTATGACAAGACAAATGACTGCTGTAAAAACTGTTTATCTGTTTATCCTGTAACACCAGGAGGCCTTTTGGAAGAGTGTGCTGCAATAATATCTAATCTACAAATCATACCATTTTGTAAAATAACCTCCAGCAATACAGCAAAAACTTTAGTGTGTGCAGTTTAATTTGTGTGACCCCTTCCTCACTCTGTAATCCTCTCTGGTTTCACAGCAAAACAGGGAGGGGACAGAGCAGCCTGGCACAGCAGAGCGGGCGGAGGCAGCCGTAGCAGTGTTGTGAAAGCAGCTCTTCCTGTTGTGTGGTCCCGAAACCGGGTGTATAGGGGTTCCCAGAACATCCTGGTGGCTGTATTCTTTTTCAGTTTTTCCCCTATCCTTTTCTTCCATGCAGCGGTTGCCACCCCACATGTCCAAACACCCATCAAACACACACACACACACACACACACACACACACACACACCCCACCACCCCTCCTCCTCCAGGAAACTCGTTGGCCATCAATGAGACAGCACTAACTGTAGGCATTTCCTGGCCACTTGATAGGGCCAGGCACGCAGGCAGAGAGACACCAGCACCACTGCACAGCTGCAACTTACCCCTAAATTCTCACTTATATATCCCCCCCTCCACACACACACACACCACGCGCAACCCCATTTTTAACCGCATCCCACATCCACCCGGACCTTCCTCACACACAGCTGCACCTACAATTGTTGCTGTTGCATAAATATATTGCTAGTTACACATCCACCTGATTGCTTGCACACACACACGCACGCATACAGCAAACACAAGCACATCAAAAACATGCAGAGGTGGAATGTAACTAAGTACATTTACTTAATTGCTGCACTTAGGTGCAATTTTGACATACTTGCACTTTACTCGAATGTTTCCACTTTATGCTGCTTTAGACTATGCTACTGCATTTTGGAAGCTAATATTGTACTTTTTACTCTACTTTGACAACATTTGTTACCTTCAGATTATTAATACAAAATATAAATCAACTAATAAATGATGTGTTATTATAGATTAAGCTTACCAGCAGTGTATAAAGTAGTAAATAGAAGTAGTAAATAAAAGTGAAAATAACCCTGCCTTTACCAGCTGCAACATTAGTGATGCTTACACCTTAATACATTAGTAACTATAACCTTGTAATATAATATATATTATTCTGAAATTGACCGTTCTGCACAATGACAACTTTAAGTATATTTGGATTCTAATACTTACACTGTGGTATTGATTTCTTCTTTTGCCACTGAATGAACACTGAAAACATTGTACAATACGTGTGCAACACTCCCTAAATCTGCTGCCTGGGAAAATTCCAGGCCTTCATGGGACATGGGACACCCCATGGCTTCCATGGCTGTGGATTGTCATAGTTATGTCTTTTATATTCAGCTTTGGGGTGTCACATCACTCACTAATTAAACTGGTGTTGTTATGGGTCCCTTGTTAAAAGTGCCATTATTAGTCAGTCACTCTGGCGAACAGCACAAACAAACAACATGGAGTTTGTATTATAATGTGTGGTGACAAGTTTGTTGTGTCGATCTATGAACGTATGGACACATGACTTATCTACATTTTAAAATAAGTATTCACATTTCAGTTGGTTGTTTATAACCCTGACCCAATCGCTTTGCATTTATACTTTTAACACATCTGATGGTTTTAGGGATCATCTCATACTGAGATTAAACTTTGAGCATACATCCGCTAGACATTTGACAAACACAGCAAAACATTTATGTGTTGAGAAATTGTGCTGACAAAGAGCAGTCTTCTGAGCGCAATAAGAGGATGTAAAATAAGGAACAGCAAACTAAACACACTTTATTTCTGTCTGGTACAAGTGTGTCACAATGTCAGGTTGCCACCATCGGCCCTGCTTCTCTGACAATAAGAACAGCCGCAACATTTAAAACTTAATTTCAGGACTGCATGTCATGCACATCTCTGCAGGTACAACAGTGTGTGGCACTCTAAGTCACCATAACTGTACTGGGGCAATGCTGGTTATTTACATGTACATTTCATTTAGACTGGAGCAAAACATTTGTTTTAATCCTCTTGAAAGAGATTTAACATTTTTATTGGCTTACAGAGGATTCAAGATCCTGAATTTCTTGACTGAGACTGTGTTAACATGAAGAAAACAACTATTTGTTGCTACATAAATTTTGCCTGAAACAGTCTAATTAGATTTCCAGGATCTTGTTTTGCATAATTCATCCATGTTTTGGATCCATGTTGTTTGACATTGAAATGTTATGTTTAAAAAAAGAACATTGCAACCTTATCTGGATATAAAACACGTATGAGTATGCTTCATGCCTCTCAACTTGCCTCAGAGCACAGTTTAGTATTTTCCTCAAACACAGTGCTTCACGCTCAGTGTTTGTTCATCAGTGGAAAACATATCGACACAATTAATTATCACCATAAATCCATCTCTTATTCACACTATTTGGGAATTGATCTTCAAGCACTTGGTTGAAAAGAGAACACTGGATCCTCAAACACTTTTGGTATCTGGTGCTGTTTGTGTGTCCTGTCTGTCAGTGTAACATTTAAACTCCCAGTGGCAGCACACCTCTTTGTTTGCTGTCTTTTGGTGTCACCGCTCATCATTTGTGGCTGCCACCATCCTTATCTCACCCTTGACCTTTCCCAGAATGCCATGGGTCACCAAAGAGGTCTTGGCCCCGAAGCTTTCCTCACTGTCTGTGTCACCATAGCAACTGGACGTCGCCGGGGAGACAAGAGTGATGACTGAGTCAGTTGAGTCTCTGTCTCTGCGGACCGTCGCCATGGTGGGATGGGCTGAGGACAGCAGGGCGGCGTGGGACGGAGGAGGAGTGTCGCACTGAAAAAGAGGGTTCCGTTTGTTACCGTCCAACCCAGCCGCGGTGCTTTCGTCCTCAGCCTCATCCTCAGCTGAGTCCCCGCTCTTATCCTGTGCCTGGTCATTAAGCAAAGTGACCAAGAAGTTGATGTACTTCACAGCCAGACGGAGGATTTCGTTCTTGCTGAGCTTCTTGTCAGGTGGGTGTGTGGGAATGAGTTTTCTCAGTTCAGAGAAAGCCCCGTTCACATTCTGCTGTCGCCAGCGCTCACGACTGTTGGTGAAGACACGGCGAGCGATTTTCTGAGGAGGGCCTGTTAGACACACATCAACACTGTCTAAGTGTGCAGGGCCTTAAAGGATATAAGAAAAAGTTGATTTATATTTTTCTTATTGTCAACAAATCCCATAAAAAGATCCAAATCAACAATGAAACTACCAACAAGTATTTTATATAGAGCCTAGATAACCAAATGTGTATTATTCCATCATTCCATGCTCAAAATAGTCCCTCAACAAATGCACTTTTTTACTCCGAGTAACACTTGCCCAGCTGTTTTAGAGGAGTATTGAGCATTTGAAAAAACTCTAAATATACATCTATGTATTTTTAACATTTATGTCTCTCCAGTAGGAACAACTGGGCTTGGGGCTCAAATATTTTTTTCAAAGGACTTGTTCACAATAAGAAAAATACAAAATATTGGCAACCTTAATACTTCCATCAATACAATTTCAAACATGCAATCATTCACATACAGTAACAATGTCACTATTTATGTCGGATTCTTTTATTGGTCACACAGAAACTCACATTCGTTGATCTCCATCTCAAAGTGTGAAGAGGGTCTTCTCTTGATCCGGCTGTTGTTGATGACACCATAGTTTCCTCCTGAGGATCCCAAGTAAGAACTAGAAGTAAAAACACAGTAAAATGTGTGAACATTTTTGTAGCTTTATTTACAATAAAATATAGCTAAATATAAGAAACAATTTACAAACACGTTTGGTCGCTCTAGCAGCAGAGCGTCAGTGGAGAAATCAAGAAGATGGTGGAAGCCATTAATTGAGGTGTGATTATGTTGGCGGCGTTGATTGAGTGTGCATGCAGAGTTTTAGCCCAGTCTCATTAAGTTTGGCTAATAGCTGATTCTACTTCAGGGGGATGAAATAGATCAATGCTTCCTGCTACAAAGAAGACCAGAGAGAAGTGAGGAGGGGGAATCTTATTCCCAGACCTCCATGACAGATGGTGAAACCATAGATGTAGTCACTGAAAAAAGTCCTGCTTTTTACACGGTGGGAGGGCTTTGATAACGTCTGGAAATAAATGCCTTTCTTCACGAGTGTAAGCTCAGAGTTGCCAACTCTACGATCCCCAAAAAAGGTTCAAGAGTTCTGTTTTGTAGCCTTTTTTTAGTTCAACAACTATATTTAGCTGCAATTATTACTAGATGTTACAAAATTATTCATGATTTTGGTACAAAATGCACACAGAAGATATTCCATGATGCAACTCATGTTTAATAACCACATGTTCTGGTGTGTAAATGTGGAGTGAGCAATGTGAGGTCAATTTATAACAGCACATATCCTGCTGTCATTTTCGCATAACCGTTCAGCGCAGCTATTAATCACAGCGGGAATCCATGAAATCCCCACAGTTGAGGTTTCATATGAAACAGAAACTTGCCATAGTTACCAACAAATGGGTATCATCATTATTAGAAATATCTCTGAAAGGGGAATTGTGGTATTTTATAGTTAAGAGAAAAGGAGGAGCAACGTGATATTTATTTGTCTTGTTTTTGATTTAACAAGGTAAATGCAACCTCCAAGATTATTTAATTGCTCGCAAACATATTGCACCAACAATATTATTTAATACACAGTCTGCTCATAACATGTGATATTGGATAACACTATCAGCGCTGTTAAGGTCAGGACCCCTTAAAGGGTTATGATGATTGACAAGATAAAAAAGACGATGATATAGTGCTTGTATACCAAATCTCACCTGGTGAAGAAGGGGTGTGCAGGCAGGTACTGCTGAGGCAACAGGGGTCCTGGGGAGAGAGCTGAAGGCCTCCCAGAACCTACAGAAGCTCCAGGGCTGGTCACAGACAAACAGGTCAGCTGACTGCGGCGGAGGTCCCCATGGGGCCCATGTAGAAGGTTGGGAATTGGGTGAAGGGCAGTCAAAGGGGTGTTAGGGAGCGGGAGAGGTGGTTTGCTGTGAACAAGGCTGATGACTGGAATGTGTGGAGGAAGAGGAGAGGATGATGAGGCCGAAGAGAAGGACGTGGTGGAGGCTGGAGGCGGTAGAGGGCACGGGGAGGTCTTGGCTGGTGCCGGGAGGAGCGGAGGTGGAGAGGAAAGTGTCGGGGACTTGTTGGCAGAAGAAGCAGGTGCTGTGACGGTCGTTGGTCCTCCGCGCTTCTCCTCATCCTTTTCTTTGATCTCCATGGCAATGGGCTCAGGTACGTGAGCTGGATCAGAGAGATGACTGGTTAAGGCAGTCATCGCCGTGGCAACGGGGGACTGAACTGAGCCATCAGTAGGGACATCCGTGTGTCCCCTGTGTCCTGCCTTGTTTGCAGGATGTGAGGGTGTCTTGTTCTGGAGGGGACTGTGCTGCTCTACAGAGGCACAGGATGGGGAGCAGGTGGAGGAGGGGGAGGAGGAGCGAGGTAGGTCGTGTGGTGAGGCAGGTGGGCCGGTGGGGTTCAGCTTCTCCATCATGGTGGTGAAGTCTCTGGGGAAACACTGTCAGTGCCAAGCTCCTGTTCCTCTCGGCTGCCCAGAATGTGCGCCGTGTGTGTGTGTGTGTGTGTCACTGTGTCTTGTCCCAGTGGTGTCTTTATATGTATGTGAGAGTAACAAACATGTTCATGTAAACCACCTGCAGCTTGTCCTACAGAGCCCTTTAAACATCTCCTTACCAAGTATAGGTGTCTTTTCCATATATGCGTATTATAACCCTTTATTTCCTCTTCCTTTGTTCAACTTCCCTGCAGATTATGAAATATTTTGCTACTCTACCTCACTAAAAATGTAGATTTCCATCTGGCCAAGCTGAAATCCATCCGTTGCTCTAATGGTCGCCAGGGTCAGTGCGTGAGTCTTCTATCTGGCTGTATCTAGAGTGCGAGTAAAGGTGAGACTGTGATCATTCCCTCACTACAATGTTACACATGGAGCCACAGAAACAAAGTCCCCGCAGTCCTGGTCTTTAATGGACGACTATTTCTGTGGTATCGTCTCTGGGTGCAGCATGGAGCCGGGGTGGATGTTGCGGTCTGATTTGGAGTAGATTTTTCTTACAGTACATCCTGAGAAGCAGATTCCAGGTTTTTGAACGAGTCTCCGGTGGCTACTCTTAATGAGTCTGCCCATCTATCTGTCTGTCTGTGTGTATTTTGAGGATGTGAGTCAAAATCCTTTTAAGCATTCAAAATGTCCCAGAGTGCTGAAGATTGGATTGATATCAAAGAGTCTGTTGAACAAAAGAAAAAGAAGGAAAAAAACGCACTCAGGATATATATTTGGTGTATATTTAGTAAACAAATAAGACATGAAAAATGTGCTCAAAGGTCAAATTTTGCAGCAGCACCAAAAGAGCTTGTACTAAAGTCTAATGATTAGTTGTTGTTGTTGGTTTCCTCAGTGGAAGCTGTTTAAAATCTGCATTTAATTAATGGAAATGAGCAGATCGGTCTGATTCTACAGCCCTAATGTTAAAATGCTGGATATGAAGTGAATTCACTCTACTAGGAGAGAGACGTTTGTTTTACAAGGCATAACACTCTTGTGATTTCTCAGGTTTTGCAATCGCAATTGTTCCTGTTTTGTCTTTTTCTAGTGGTCATTACTTACTTTTGGACAGTTCCCTCTTTCACAATGACGTATGGATGACATTCGCTCGTAGTTTATTTTCACCATGTTCTTTTTACTAAACCCTTAGAGAAGCTACACAGAAACAGAGTTACAGATGAATATTCAAAAGATTTCAGTGTAAAATATGTTTATGATGATACAGCATCTGATTCTCTGGCATAATTACTCGCACGTTTGTATCAATTCCTCAAATTTAAACATCTTTGATAGTTGTGAAAAACCTTAATTGCTTATTCAAATTGTTTAATTTCATTGCACTAGGTTTTATATTTTTTCGATATATGTATTTTTAATGTATTAAATTAATTATTGATTAAGTCAAATTCATAATATATTGTATTTACGGTAACCAGTAGACTGTCACAAAAATGTAATTCCGGTAATAAACGTTAATACAGTAAATGGCCATCCAACAAACTATCTAACCTGACTTGATATTAAATTTATATCTTCATCTATTTACTACTAAATGACCACATGTTATTACTAGTTTCAACAGAAACTACACGATTTTGCATACTGTATATGACACGTCACGTATGACTGAAACTCCAATCAGATGCTTTTTTGTTGTTGCTGTTATTATTCAAAATAAATGTTAGAGGCTGCAAACCACTCGTGTACTGCAGACTGCATACAAATATATAATAAAAAATGTTAAAATAAGTACTCACAGATACATGATGACATCCAGCGTGGCTCGTCTGTCTGTCTGCCATGCAAAATCCGTCAGAGTTCAAGTGATCTGTGAACGCACATGGTGTATCTCCTGTGTTTAACCTCCTCCTCCTCCTCCTCCTCCTCCTCCTCCTCCTCCTCCTCTTCAGGTCACTCTCACTCCACTGCAGCCTGTCAGTGTCTGTCAATCTCCGAGATCAGAATTGGAGCCCAACTGTCTGACACCACTCGAAGCACTACTCGCACTCATGTGAATCTCTTTAAAAATGAATAATTAGAAACAATTTTTTTTTAAACTCCCAATTATACAAAGAGATCGAATCAGATTGAGGCTGAAAGACAGTCCAAGCGTACTGCTCCTTTGAACGAAGACACGCTCAAAGTGTGGAGATGGATAGTGTGGGTCTCTGCCGTCCCCCCTGTCCATATGTCATTCTCACCTCTCTCTCTCTCTTTCTCTCTCACTGTCCTGTCTATCTCTTACTTTTCTCACTCTCTTCGCCAAGAAGACACAATGCTCTAGTTGGTTGCCAGTCGGAGAGCTCTGGTACTGGCAAATGAGAGGTGGGAGAGAGAGACTGAGAGAGAAAGAGAGAGAGAGAGAGAGAGAGAGAGGGAACCATGTTGCAAGGAGAGTTTTCCGCTCCCTGCTGGACAAGAGGATGTGCTAGTACAATATGGTGGCTGCTGATAAGAGCCTCAAAAGCTGCCTGTGACCTGTAGATAAGGAACCTCCACCTCCCCTCCTCCCCCTCCACCACCAATACCTACACACACACACACACATACACACACACACACACGCGCACACACTTTTCATACTCACACACACAAGCAGGTTCAAGCCTACATGCATGCACGCACACACACATCACACTAGACTGGTCAGTCTCAGACTTTGAAGCGACCTGGTCTGTTTCCAAGAAAATATCCGCAACTGCACTTACTGTATATTGCAATATAATAAACAGACAATGGTGCACTGTACACACATGCACATTACGGTTTCATACATGTGGATGTGGATGTTCATACATAGACATAGATGGGTCAATCAGTGAGTCGATCAACACAAAATGTATTATTCAGTTAATACATTGAAAATTGTAAACTAAATATATTTAGGTTTTGGATTGTTGGCTGTATAAATTTGATCAATTTGAATTTCCAACATTTTAAAGGCTGGAAAAAACAATGAAAATATAATGCAGATTCATTTCTAATGAAAATAATCGTTAATTGCGGCCCTAATCTCATAACAGCATTGTATGAACACAAAAGATCTCTATTTATTGGACTGGAGGCAGATTCGGAGCTTTATGTCATCAGCGCGCCTGTGTCACTGATGACCAGCACAGAAGTCGTCATTGTGGTAACTTTCCTCTCCAACAGCGCCCAAACTTCCTTCCTAAATTGATCTCTCACCCATTCTCCTCTGTGCTACTCACCCATTCTTCCTCTTCCCTCCTTCCCAAAGTATCTCTCTCTCTCTCATCTCTGTGTCTCTCTCTCTCTCTCACCTCAGGGTCAACACCTCTTTTACATTCCCTCTGTCACTTCCTTCTTAGACAGACTGAAACACAAACATTATAAAGGCTTTACAGTTACGTGACCTTCAAGGTCCTGGGAAAGAAAGCAGTTTGCTGAGCAACTGGCCAGCAAATCTGTCATCACCTTCATCATCCTCATCATCCTCACCATCATTGTTTGTTTTCTTTCATTGTAATCATCAATACCATCGTCATCATTACAAAGAAGAGCTGACCTGGAGTCTGAATATGCTGAAATAACAATAGTCTAAGTACAATCAGAGTGCAAGAGACAATGTCGTCTACTGGTCTGTCACACTCCTTTGCGTTCGGCAGCTGTGGTTCCAGTTGATCAAACTCTGTGAGCCAGAATAACGTTGTAGTGGCACCGCTGTTCCTGCAGATGCGACACGAATTTGCCTGTAACATATAAAAAGCTACACAAGGGACAGATAGTAAATCCTTAAGGGATTCACTGTTCCTGTGCTTCAAGTGCTCCCGTTAAACATAATATAATTTTATGTTGTGACATTGCTGTTTTGTCAGTACAGCTTTGGTGCTTTACAGGTGCTAGTTGCTTTTTGGGGTTCTTTCAAAATAAAACTTTAATGAAATATGCCTCACTGATTGCTTATACTTTTTTATGGCATAGAGGCCAACTTTTTTTTATCAAAGGGGTAAAAGTACTTGATATGTAAAAGTATTATATTTTTATTTCATGCATTGTTTTTATTTATATATTTTATTTATAAATAGACTGTGTTGTAGTTTCATTTCTTACATCTTTCCTTTGTATTTGTGTGTATGCATAGTGAATATTATGTCTTTGAACTGTTGTTTAACAGTAACATAATATTTGGAGTGATTTTCCATGTATATTTGTACATTTTTATAGGCGCCATTGTCATCGACAAGGATACCACCAGTGTACATTTTGGGTTTCCCCCATCTTACTGTAAAAGCCTGACTTCTCAGACTGTGACCATTTTTTATGCAGCTCCTTCAAAAGGAAAAACACAGAAGACAAATGGTTGACTCTCTAATTTAAGGCCCCATGTGAACACCCAAACTGTAAATGGGGAATAATAATAGAAACAAACGATAACAGACAGCTTCCGCTTTTCCCTTGAGTGAGGAAGAAATCAAGAGAGGATTGTTTAAATCTCAGAGCTGCGCTGTCACGCCCTCCTCCTAGTTACCTTGAAATACCCAGCTCAATAAATTAAGTATTGATGGGGAAGCCTTTGTGCCTTTGAGTGTGTGTCTGTGTATATATAGTAAAAATAAAGGTAAATGTAGAAGTTCTTTCATTTCATGTGTATTACTTATGTTATGGGGACAAACCTGTTTATACAGTGACATTGTGGGGACTCCTCTTCTTTTTGGGGACAAAACACAACCCCATAATGTAAATTGTTAAATTTTTGGGTGAAGATTTGGTTTAAGGTTACTTTAAAAGAGAGGCGATCTGCATCGTAAATTAGCGTAAGTCTCCTGAAAATGAATGTAAGTCAATTTAATGTCCTCTGAAGTGATGAAAACATGACTGTGTGTGTGTGTGTGTGTGCACCTGCAGAAACAACATTGATCGTCTTGCTGGACCAGTAAGCATGTGTGGTAGAGGAGTGGCAAATGAAAACCTTGTGGCCTATTTGTGGCCCAAACAAAATACCAGCTGTTAAATTGTAGTCCAGGAACCAAAATGAATATGACATTAACAGATAAACATGTGTCCCATGATTACAGACACACTATACCCGTAAAGTGAATCTGTAAAAAATGTTTTGTGTAGAGGTAAACTGTGAGGAACTAAAACACGTAAATGAGCAATAACAAGCTATGAAAGAGCTGATCTTTGGGAGAAACAGGGAGAGTGTTAAACATGAAGAAAACTAGCTTATTAGCTGTTTTGCTCCATCAACTTTTATTTAACCCTTCTCTGTCGTAGTAACTCCTCCACAAAAGAGGCATGTTTTCCAGACAGTTAGGAGACAATGGTGCAGCAAACTTGCCAAATGACAGCCAGCTTATTAGCTTTTTCCCTCTTCAATAAGTGATAAGTACAATCCCAGGAACAATATGCCAGAACATAGATAAAAAGCTCAGGGAGTCACAATAACTCACTAATGAAATAATGTTGATTTGGGCAAGGCTGCATTTAATTCCTTATGTATTAAAGTCATTTAATTTTCAAAAGGAGCATTGTGTTATTTCCTTTTTCAAAAAGGTACATAGCCTCACTTGAGACAATAATTAAAATACAATTTTTGCATTTTTCAAAGCAACAGTATTAGGACACATTTATATTTTCCACCCCCACAGAATAGTGTGAGCTTAGAGTCATACAAGTCATATGAACATACACACACACACACACACACACACACACACTCCCCAAAGTGGGCTCCATGGCCACGTTTCCTCCACGCCATGTAAACACTATTGTGTGTCGGGTGATAAAGATCACTGGGACCTAATTGTTTGAGGCAATATTCGCAGTGCATTTCATGGAGAAAGTGACAAACAAGGCTGCGAGCGTCGGCCGGGACAGACGCTCTCTCTCCTCCTCTGCTGCGACAGATGTTGACTCTGTTTATTTTTCCTGATTGTCCTGGAGACCGGCCATCCAGCTACAGAAAACGACAACAAGAAGAGTTTCGGTTTATGTTGGAGACTTAGCACATGAGGATGTGTTTACACTCCCAGCCTCGAATCTGAGTTTACCCACTTGCATTAACATGACGTAGACCTGATCCACCTCATCAGGACTCAGCAGGTGTTTGATTAAACTACAGGTGCAGAGGGAGAATGTTGCAATATTTTATTAAAATTTATTTTTAAATGTTTTGTAACATATTTAAATTGTGGTCTTGGCCTGAAATGTATAAGACAATTAAGATACAGTGGGTACGGAAAGTATTCAGACAAATTTTTCCCTCTTTGTTTTATTGCAGTCGAAGGAACTGCCCAAGGAGCTCAGAGACAGAATTAAGGCAAGGCACAGATCTGGCCAAGGTTACAAAAGAATTTCTGCAGCACTCAAGGTTACTAAGAGCACAGTGGCCTCCATAATCCTTAAATGGAAGATGTTTGGGACGACCAGAACTCTTCCTAGACCTGGCCGTCCAGCCAAACTGAGCAATCGTGGGAGAAGAGCCTTGGTGAGAGGTAAAGAAGAACCCAAAGATCACTGTGGCTGAGCTCCAGAGATGCAGTAGGGAGATGGGAGAAAGTTCCACAAAGTCAACTGTCACTGCAGCTCTCCACCAGTCGGGGCTTTATGGCAGAGTGGCCGACGGAAGCCTCTCCTCAGTGCACGACATATGAAAGCCCGCATAGAGTTTGCCAAAAAACACAAGAAGGACTCCCAGACTATGAGAAATAAGATTCTCTGGTCTGAGACCAAGATTAATCTTTTTGGCGTTAATTCTAAGCGGTATGTGTGGAGAAAACCAGGCACTGCTCATAACCTGCCCAATACAATCCCAACAGTGAAACATGGTGGTGGCAGCATCATGCTATGGGGGTGTTTTTCAGCTGCAAGGACAGGACGACTGGTTGCAATTGACGGAAAGATACAGAGATATCCTGGAAGAAAACCTCTTCCAGAGTGCTCAGGACCTCAGACTGGGCCGAAGGTTCACCTTCCAACAAGACAATGACCCTAAGCCCACAGCTAAAATAACAAAGGAGTGGCTTCGGAACAACTCTGTGACCATTCTTGACTGGCCCAGCCAGAGCCCTGACCTAAACCCAAATGAGCATCTCTGGAGAGACCTGAAAATGGCTGTCCACCAAGGTTCACCATCCAACCTGACGGAACTGGAGAGGATCTGCAAGGAAGAATCGCAGAGGATCCCCAAATCCTGGTGGGAAACTTGCATCCACTTACATCCTCCACTCAATCATTCCTAAGAAGACTCATGGCTGTACGAGCTCAAAAGGGTGCTTCTACTCAATACTGAGCAAAGGGTCTGAATACTTATGACAATGTGATATTTCAGTTTTTCTTTTTTAATAAATTTGCAAAAATTTCTACATTTCTGTTTTTTTTCTGTCAAGATGGGGTGCTGAGAAATAATAATAATGAGAAATAAAATTAACTTTGATTTTAGCAAATGGCTGCAATAAAACAAAGAGTGAAAAATTTAAAGGGGTCTGAATACTTTCCATACCCACTGTGTATGTGTATGTATATATACTGTAAATGTGTGCATGAGCACACAGGCAGTGCTGCTGTGTCTGTATGAACTTGTTTGAAGTTAAGATATTCTCTTACCTCTGTTTCAACTTGGAAGTTCCATTGCAGTTTTGCATTGATCTGTTCACAATCCACTGTTACATCTTCATCACAAGACATCCTGACATCGTCAATTTGTTCTGCTATCTGTTCAACATTTGAAATAGTGAATTAAAATACTGTGATTTAGGATGGCAAGAAACTGAAGAATAAACTGATTCAACTGTCAATTAGTAATATATAAAAACAAACAAACGTGTTTAGTCTAGTTTCAAGTGTATAATAACTTGTTATACCTAAATGATATCTAGTTTTTGATACCTCTGTATGTGATATGTGTGAATAGCCAATTGCGGCTCGAAATGTTGTACTTTTCTGAATATGATAAAGTAAAAAAAACAAAAGTTTCAGGGGGCATTCTTCAGGATTGTGAGTCTTTGGGAAGCATCACTATACTTATAGATACCCAGAGATGAGGAGGCTAATATGTACTCACAATGCACTAGGTCCAAATCCATCCAGGCATCTGTTTCTCTACAATAGTTTATCAAATAATGCGTATGACCTATGTATTTGTTCACTATTTGTTTTATATGATGTACTATGTATGTATGTTTTGTTTTGTTTTTGACAGAATTTAAAAAATAATGACAAAAGATTAGAGCCTTGTACTCACAATGTGAACTTCATTACTGCTGTTTTTGTATTCCTCCAAGATCCTTTCATTATAACACATAAGACCCTGGGCTCCGATGTTATGTCTGATCTCCTTCTCCTCTGCAGCACGCATCATCCACTCCAGCAGTTCTTCCACAGAATGAGCCTTTGGGCACTTGTTGCCGTACTCACACGTTTCTGGTCTAGGATGAAATGGCAAACTGCAGTAATAACAGTAACAACAATAAAAAGACAACTTTTTTCCAGAAGATACATTTTCATTTAGATTATACTAC
>JAVQJL010017013.1:0-10017 GCA_036024295.1 Nannoperca obscura | reverse complement strand
AGCTGTTCTGCACCGAACACGGCCGTCCGATCTGCAGCCTCTGCCTCCAGCAGGTCCACAAAGGCTGCACCTTCACGTCTCCTGAGGAGCAGAGGAACCTGAAGGAGGTGTGTGTGTGTGTGTGTGTCTCAAGTGTGTTTCACTATTCACATAACAATAATCTAACTGCAGTCTGGATATCAGACTGGCTCAATGAAAGGAATTGTTTGACATTTTGAGAAATATGCTTACTGGTATTTGCTTCCGTGCTGAGAGTTACATGAGAACTATAGATGCATTGTTTGCATTGTGCTTTCTGGCTTCCATTGAGTCTGTGGAGAGCAGGGTCTGTACTAATTCTCTGTTCATGTTCTGTATCTGCCTTTTAGACCGACCTCAGAGACAAGTTGGGTTTGCTGGACTTGAAGATTGAGAAGACTGAGGCTGTGATGTTTCAAATGACTGACATGCAGAGCAGGCTGAAGGTCATTTTCACCCATTACATTTTTCATTTTTTGGGAAGACTTTGAAACAAATCAATTAGGTTTGTCTATCTATTCACTTTATGTATCTATGCTTCCCCTCATTGTTTTGCACAGGACGCAGCAACCAAAAGGAAGACAGTATTGGCAGTTGTGTATCAGCAGTTGCGGGATATGTTGGCTCAAGAGGAACGCGAGGCCCAACATGAGGTGGACCGCGAGCTGGAGGTTGGCCAGACGAAACTGCGGGACGTGATGAAGAGGTTCACTGAGAATTGTGAGACAATGAGAAAAGCCAGAGAGGATTTCAACAGCCTGTTGAATCAATCACAAACCATGGCCTTTCTACAGGTGGGATGACGACTGTCACAGAAAGAGGAAGCAGGGCGAGGGGAAAAGAGAGGGGGAACTGATGTTCAGCCTAAAGACAGATGAGACAGAATAGACCTTACAGGGTTAGTTCCAGCTTCTCAAATGTGAGGATTTTATCCTTAATTTTGTGATCGATGAGTGATTTTAACATCGTTGGGTTTGGGACTGTTGGTCGAATAAAACAAGCAACCTGAATACATCAGCTTGAGCTGTTATAATAGAGGTTTTTCACTAATTCTGAAATTTTATTTACAAGTCCATTAATTGATAAAATAATTGGTAAATTAACTGATAATGAAAATTATCATTATTTATTTATTTTTTTTTTTAAACAATGACTTGGGGGGAAAAACATGTGCCATTAATGAGTATGTTCTTTCCCTTGTTCCTCGCAGGCTTCATTTGACTTGCCTAAGGCTATAAAGTGTGACCCTCACACCCCTCGAATCAGCCTGGACTCCAAGAAGGTGACGGCAACACAGGGCTTTGCTGTCGCCCTGAAGGAGCATCTGACAGAGATCCTGAAACAGCCTGTTGAGGCCAGACTACCGATACTTACACCAGGTGAATGTGCAGGTGTATTTGTAGTGGAGGAGTTCACAGAATAATGAAGCCAATCATCCACATTTGTTGCAGAACTTAACACTGGCAATGTTGCATCTGGTGAGTTTGTGTCACGTAAGAAATACTGGAAATGAAATCAAAAGTTGACTTTATCGATGCTGTGTTTTGTGGTGGCGGCTAACAGTTTGAAATTCTGAGTGTTTAACATTCCTTCCCGTGTGTAATGACTGGATCTGGGGTCTTCACGGGTCCTCCACTAACTGCAGGGTTGGCGGGTCGATCTCCAGCTCCCCCCTGTGTCCTTGAGCAAGACACCGAAACCCAAATTGCTCCTGATGGTAGCTTTGTAGCGTGCTGCCATTGGTGTGTGTGTGTGTGTGTGTGTGTGTGAGAATGGGTAAATGGGAGGCAAACTGTAAAGCGCTGTATAAATGAGGTCCATTTCCCATTCACAGATGAAAAAGCAGTTCCGGTCTCAGGGCCTGCAGGTACTGGAGATACTGGATCCCAGCAGAAATCTGGTATGTTCATCTCTATGAAGGGATTATATTACTGTAACAAAACATCAAAATACACTAGAACCTGTCCCTGCAATACAATATCTGCCTACAATACATGCATCTGCACATCCAACAGTAGCTTTGAAGTGACCGTACAAAATGTTAATGTTGTTGATTTTACTACTTAATATAAAATCATACTGATTCTCTGAAGTTTTGATAAAATACCTTCATACTTCATCATGTGCTTTGATTAAAAGAAAGTCAAATCATTTGATGGCCACTTTGCAACACACAACTCTTTACAATGTGATAAAACACCTATGGGTGAACAAAGTGTCTTCTCATTTTGCCTTCTCTGTTTCAGAACCACCAGAGCCTCAGAAGCAGGAAGGACAGCCCAGGTCCCACAGTCCAGCTCGTCCACCTGTCCAGCCGTACTTCCAGCCAGTTCCTGATCCAGGTTATATGCCCTTTATGGGACCACACGGAGGCTGGAATTCGTTCCAGTACGCACAGGGCCCTTCACCACGCTCTTATAGGCCTCCTCCATTTATGGGAGGACAAAAGACAAGTAAGACATAAACTCACAATCATACCCACAATATCAAATGGTTATATTGATCATGACAGTATGGTAATTCAAAAAGCAAACAGCGATGCTAATACTGAGATGAAACAGCAACATATAGACTAAACCAATTTTCACTGGGATTCTACCACTGTTCTACTAAAACGTATGCAACCACAATAATTTAAAAGATGCTCTAATCACATAATAATTCTACACAATTATTTAATTTCGCATGTATTCAATGACTTATCCAAGACGATAAGGATGAATCAATTGATCCTCAAATGGCCAGTCAACCAGCCAATCAACAACCAATCAGATGCCCACAATACAAAATAGAACATAATACCTACCTTATGTAGCCAAACCTGCAGAATTCTCCAAACTTCAGATCCTCAGAAATGTCAAGAAAAAACTACCAAGAAAACCTTATCAGGAAAACAAGAGAAGAAAACCATCTGCAAGCCAGCTCATAAAGTGACCGCAAACAAGGCTGGAGAAGCGCGCAACGGGAGCCATACACCTAAAAAGAAAGGTACAAGAGAAGTATTTTTGTAATGAAAGATTCACAGATATATCATACCATACAGTAACAGGTACAAAATAGGCCCAGGACATGTACATGCTGATTCACCATAAAGATACAAATGAGTTTCTAATTGGTTTTGGTACAAATTTGTACCATTAGAACAAACCAGGTCATTTGGGTGGAGGTAGCTCAGTTCGTAGGGACTTGACTTGGGGACCTGGTGGTGGTCAGATTGTTAGTCTAAGTATCTGATAACATTAAGGAAGGATCCCTACAGAGATAGACCATTATGATAAAGAGTAAAGTCCTTTTTTTAAAACCAGAAACGGAAGTCTCGCTCAAGGAAAAGTTGAGGTTGAGTTGTTGCAGGAAGATGAAGGAATCATACTCTTTAACAAAAAGGTCTGTCTCCGTAGGCATCCTTCCCATAAGGTTATCAGACACTTAGACTAACAATCTGAAGCCTGTTGGTAAAAGCTGGCAAAAGCAAGCACATTGACAGACATTGAATACGTTGCAGCCATTGCAGCCTGTTTCACGGCCGCTGGCTGAGACGATGTACTGGACCAGTTCCAAAATGTTTTGTACCTAAGAGTCATTTACACTAGATACTAATTTTTTTTTATTTAAAAAATACTGGATAAATAATTCACCTTTAAGACTTGTGAAAGGTGCAGGACACTTACACTCACCAGCAGTGGTTCTTAAGGCTTGGTCACATCAAACAAGTGGCAGTGTTCACTGGTGGGAAGCTGGTGAGGGATTATATCCTTAGCGAGTCGAACTGGTTGGTCTATTTGAACGATTTCAAACCATTGCTTACACTGTGCATTTTGGTCACTTTTGTTACATGATTATAGCTTTAAAAGTACAAATAGTAGGGGTACAAGAACGACCTCCTGCCAAATTATTTTCCTCATTCTTGGCAGTCATTTTAAATTGAGCTTAGTTGGAAATTGAGGTCATGAATATCTGCTGTTTTCTATCTGGGTCACAGCGTGAGAAGTTTGAGAAGCTGCTTTATACATTTTTACTTGTCTGCAAAGGTCGTTTCTGTGACTAAAACAGAAAATCCTGACCCTGATGCTTTTTCTGTACCTGACCTGTCTGGTTTTCAAACAGGATACCATCTGTCATGACAAGCATGTCATGTAAGCTGCTCAGTGACAAAGATATATTAACGTGCTGCAAACCTTCTCTGTGGAATCAGTCACCCACAACCCACTGGCAGGACTCTTCTCGTTTTCACAGGACATACTTTCAAAATTGTTTTAATTGGGCATGGGTTGTTTTTCTAACGCCCTCCGCTATCAGTATTTACCACAGTCAATGACTTTCTAAATAATTAAAAAGTCAGTATCTGTGGCTACCACGAAGAAGAGCTCATTTTGGGCACATTTGCAGGTAGCAGCTGCAGGTATGAAAGACCTGCAGGTCTCGTTTAGCCTGCTTGGGTTACCGTGTCATGGGTATTTATAAATTATTTGCAGCGTGGGATTAAAAGATTATGTGCATTTATCAAATCAGCATTAAATTTGATTTGGTGTCTTTGACAGGTGGATTTAGCTTTATATAGAGCTTTTATTACACTAATGTATTATTTAAAAAATTGGACCTTTCAGAAGAAGCTCACAGCATTGCAAATTAACAAAAACAATAATTATCTTTGACACCTAGTTCACATAGTGATTTGATCTATTGTTCATATGAAAATATTGATTATAGCAGCTTTAAGGTATCTTGTCATGAACTGAAGTGGAAAGTCTGATCAGGAGTCATATTTGTGTCGAATTGTACTGAAATGTTTCATGAATGTGCCACTGGACATACAGATGTGTGTTATGAATCAGAACCGTGTTCTGCATTTGTGAAATTGAATCCTGTGGGTTTGCACCTGAGCTTTAGCTCCAGGTATGTGCCCAGGGCTAGTTTGAGGTGTGTTTGTTTTACTGGAAATGCTCTGACATCTTCAGATTAAAATGTCACATGAATTTAGCTTGCCCAGTAATTGCCATGTCTGCAGCCTTCCCCGGGAAAACAGAAGAGTTAGCGTTGAACTTTGGGATATAAATGGCAGTTTATTGTCCTTCTCATAGACGTAGGTCTCCTGAATTACCTGTCAAGATGTCGGCAAACTCTGAGGGCTTTTGGCGAGTTGCACTTGTAATTGTGGCTTCAAGAGCAACTTAAAAAAATGGATTTTCAGCAATTACTCCAAATTCAGGTGTTCCCATTGTTGTCATTTAGCTTGACAGGATTAAATTCAATTGGAGCATGTGCAATTTTGCTATAGATGTTTTCTTGTGTGTATTTTCCTTCAGGACAAGACCAAAAGCCCCCCAGTGCTGCAGGAGGAAATAAACCAAGAACCCATCCTGCAGAGAAATCAACTTGACACCATCCACAGCCCAATAAAAAGAAGTAGATGCCACATCAGCAGATGTATTTGCTTCTGTGGTCCTTCTACAATAAAGGCACCGTGAGACTTCTATTCCATTGCTTTATAAGTGCTTAAAATCAACAGTATAGTCTTGCATACACAAAGCCATCACAAATCAATGTGTAAATGATTCATTGAGTGCGGTAGCAGTTGTTTGGAAACGTTTCCAAGCAAGCGGAGCTCAACATTTGGTAAAGTGGTAAATGATTAACAGATCCCAATACAATGATGGCAATGTGGATCATAGCAGCAGCAGCAGCATTCCCCCCGCCCCCATTCTTTAACTAATTTATACTATAATTCAATGGAAACACGGAGATACACGGTTTATATATGAAAATATTTATGGGAATGGCTTCAAATTTAAAAGATCGCTTCAATACATTCAGTTCAATCAAAATCAGTTTTTGTGACATGTAACAATTTCACCAATCCCTCCTTACAGCTGTTTTCCATGATTGTTACCAATAAATGCTTATTTTGTCTCCACGTACAGTTTCTTTGTATTTTCATTCCCATTCAGAACATAAGGCTACATCTTATTTGACCATATCGTAGTCGAAGTTAAATTATTTATCACGTTTTCTGCACATTCTTATCAGTTTTTAGGGATCTCTTCCCGCAAAAAGTAAGCATATTCAAATATGTACAAATTAATTATGAAAGCATTTTGGTGCACACAACACAGTGAAATTTGCCTTGCCAAACTGAATCGATCGACGCCTTTCTAAACTTCCAATCAATTCAATTTGCCACGGGTGGACTCAAATCAAGTTCTACACACATCTCAAGGTTAATTAAGGCAAACATCTGCTTTGGAGTGCCACAGCCAAGGGTCTGAATACTTACATTTTAAAATGTCTAATACGTGTTTTCACTTAGTCATTATGGGTTATTGAACATAGAATCATTTTATCACTTTAAAATTACATCTTCAACGCAAATTGTGCAAAAAGTGAAGAAGTGAAGGGTCTGACTACTTTCTGAAGCCACTGTAAAGTCTGTTCTACATCTGCTGAGACTGAACAAATATTAACTGACAACTTTGAATTGTGAGCATTGGAAACAATAACATCACAGTTGTGTCCCTCCAACCCACCGATAAAACAAGGAAAAGTCTTTAGCCACGCAAGCAACCCTGTGAGGTGTAATAGTAAATTGGTGTAATTATTAGCGTGCCAGGAACCAAATTAGTTGGATGGTTTAAACATTGAGACAACACTTTGCTGTTGTTAAATCCTTATCACTAGTGGGGTGTAAAATTTCCATGGTGGGGCCAGAAGGAAAAGGCCATATATGCAAATCAAAAGGCTTATCCTCTTTGCAATGGCCTTTTTTGGACCTGGGCTCAGCTGTACAGTCGCCTTTCATGTGATGTGATGAAAGTTGCATAATAACACCACAACAAGCTGAACATCCCACACGTATTCGGGACTTATAAGGCTGCTATGCCAAATATGTTAGCAGACAAAAGTCTACTTGTCTACCAATGCAACATTAGCATTAATTTGCATACAGTGGGTTTATGAGAGCAGAAAACAAATTGGAGTGGCTTCATTTTGCGTGTTAGCATGCTATCTAGCATTAGGGTTAAGGTCAGTAGTTTTAGAACAATGATCAAGTGTTTGACCAGCACAATTTGGACCTGTTGGTGGAGCTAAATAAATACTCAGGATCAAAGTCATTAAGATTCATTCTCTGGGGACCACCAATAGCTGTACCAAATTGGATCACAATTCATCAGACAGGTATGGAGGTATTTCACTCTAAAACACTGTTTTGAACTAGAGCCATGGTGCTAGCGTGGCTAAAAACCTGCCAATAAAACCCAGTTAAGCAAATTCAGTGCAACACAACACATACAACTCGGGTGATAAGGTAAAAGATCAGACGGGTGTCCTTGAGCGAGAAGACATTCACCAAACAAACAGAGGGTGATGAAACCACGAGGCTTGGTAACCTGCCAAGGAGGTGCATATTCCAAAAGCATAGGCATCACACGGCTAAGAACGGATCCCTGTTCAGCATTATGAGCAGCAATTTGGCTCCAGGTTCCAAAGAAAGCATAAACTAACATCCTGACTTTCCCCCAATATGGCTGTGAGCAACAGGCAACCACTTTGCAACAAGACCACAGATAAAGGTAACATGAATGTCCCTACAAGCAGGCTATATGACAGACAGAAACACATTTGGAGTACAGTTAGATCAATGTCACCTGAACACTACAGAGAAAAGTACACGCAAGTAACTCTGATGGTATTAATATTAAACTTTAGAGGTTTGAGTAGAAGACCAACTCTACCCGACCGGTCTATGGAAAATACTGTCTTTAGTCTGCCACCTTGTGGTGACTATTTGGTAAAACAAAAGTGATGAAATGCAGGAGGGACCACTTGAATAACATCAAGTAACAACTTGGGGTCGATTAATCTCATCAGCAGTTCATGCATGTCCTATGCCCTAAGCAGTGTAAAGGTATTTATCAGTGTAAGTGCCAAAACAGTGCAGCACAAAACATGTAAACAGGAGAAACTATGTAAAGAAAAGGAAAAACAAAAAGGGTTTTAAATGTAGGCAAAAGTATTCATCTGAACCACTATTTTTCAAAATAAAACAAAGTTAGGTTTTTCCTGTAGCTCTTACAGATAAGTCAAACATAGTTTCAAGACTGTATCTTCAATCCAAACGTTTTCCGAGCTACTCGAGACAGTGAATCACGAAGTACACACACCAACATGAGCGTCCAGTGATTGACAGCACATTGCAGTTGTAACAGAGGCCTTGCTCCACCGATATTCAGAGACCTTTTGGCCTACACACACATTTCACACTTAAAAACGATCAACACTGTGATGAGTTTAACACTTCACACACACCATCAACTAGAGTCTACTAGCTGATTGTTTGTGCTCTTTCGGGAATAAAAAATGACTAATTACAAACCCCTTCACATTCGTTGTGACAGTACTGTTCTTTCCTGTTTTACTGATTAATCACCTGCTGTAGATTTAGACATGGCTTTGTGGGGGTTTGGTCAATTGAACCAGGGCAGCTTTGTTAAAAATGGCTCACTGACACCTGCGGGGGGGCTGCACTGGGCCTTCAATTGTAAATACAGTATAATAAATATAGTACAGTCGACTATAGATATCTATGGCACAAGGGATCAGTGCAAATCAACAGCAATCTTCCTTCATAACATTCAGCTCCTCCTGACTCTCCTGCCTGTGGAGGGGGACCTGCCTGAGATCTGGGTCACAATATATCGGGAGTGCGAAGATAAAAGACTGAAAATCACATCACACGAGCCCATTTCCAAAATAACCTTTGTGACCCCTGTGAGCTCTCTGAAGAGATATGACATGATTACACAGGAAAATGATAACACCTATTCTCATCGACGTGACGTGAGGATAAAGTGTGTTCAAAGATCTCAGAGGGGACGGCGAGTCAGAAAGAAGACAGAAACGGAGACATGGAGATGCTTCAGGTCGCGTGGTGTTGGGAGTGGGTCACGCGCGGGCGGAGGCCGGGGGCCGGGGCGAGTCTTGAGGGGTGGGGCTCTCCGTCTCAGAGGCGCTGGACTCTTCCTCGTCATCGTCCGTCTGCTCAGAGCTGTGGTACAGCATGAGGGCCTGGGTCTTATGGGTGATGGTGATGGTGCAGGGACCCTGGGCCCAAGGCTCCCCGTCCACCTGCATGGGCATCTTGGAGCTCTTAAGAACCAGCTGGAGAGGGAAAGATAACACACGACACTTGAATAGGAGATACTGGAGGATAAAGGAAGGAGTCTCTGTCTGTAACTTTTCAACTGTAGGTCTCAGAAACAAAAGTATAACTTTAATCAATCCTATAAACCACGTACATTTGCGTTTGGTTTGATTTTATGCCATTTAGAATTTTTTTCAAATCTGTTACTGCTTTGCTACTCCTCCAAACGTTAAGCAATCGTCACCAAACAATGATTTGTTTGATATCCCATCCAGTTAGCGCATGCTAAATCAGATTAGTTAAAATTAGATTCTCATGTGCTCTGACGAGGCAAATGGCAGTGGAACCTAATTTGACTCCCTCATGTGTTTTTCTCTGTGTGTGTGTGTGTGTGTGTGTGTGTGTATTGCCTCACCCTGACAGTGTGGGCCTGTCCCAGCCGTACGGGATTGGCCAGCTTGACCTGGATCTGAGCACAGTGGAAGGAGCCAAAGACACCCACCACCTCCAGCAGACCATCATCCAGCCTGCAGGGGGAGACAGGGAACAATGCTGGCTCACAGTTTGTTGCCATGGTAACCTAGAGCACATGATGACTAAAGACTGCTCACAGCCATAATTGTATGCCAGTGCAGGTCTTACCGTGTGGGGGGGCAGGGTTCGTCCCCCATACCCTCCCAAAGTCTGCAGCCTCCACCCCAGTAGCCAATGTTACAAACTATGATGCCCTCCAGACTGGGCAGCGCCACCCTCTCCCCATCCAACTCCAGCTGTGGTAGGAACACACACACACACACACACACACACACACACACACACACACACACACACACACACACACACACACACACACACACACACAC
>JAVQJL010017006.1:0-17220 GCA_036024295.1 Nannoperca obscura | reverse complement strand
CTTTAAAGTTAAGACTAGTTTAAAGTCATCTTCATTGAAAAGTACAGTGCTTTTCCTTCAAAAATAAGGACATTTCAATGTGACCCCAAACTTTTGAACGGTAGTGTATATTTATATTAAGTATCTATACATAGTGGTTTAATGTTTATATTTTCCTTGTCGAGCTTGTTGTCCTTGTTTTTAGCTGTATGTATGTCTATTTCTGTGTATGTACATTGAGTCAAATGCTTGTATGTGTCCACATACCTGGCCAGTAAAGCTGATTCAGATTCAGATTTTTCTCGTTGGAAATATTTGAATAGGGTACTGACCCATAGAGAAAATTGTCCTTTTGCCATTCAACCAGGTTGTTTCAGAACTGGGATAGTATTATTGGCATGGATAGTTTTGGACTTGGCTCAAGTCTCATTACTTTTACTTAACATTTTCAGTTCCTGTCATTTGCTCTCTTAACCGCTCTCCCTTTATTTGATAAGAAACATCTTTTTCATGAGAAAAGTTGCGATGCTCTCATGTTCTGGAGTGTATCCACTCTCGGCCACCTGCAGTGGTGTCTTCCCCACATTATTGGTAGCCTGCAGATCCACCTTCTTCCACTGTGCAGTGTGTCCAGCTTGGCCCCAGTTTACAAGCCTCTCCACCACCTCCTGGTGCCCACCTCGTGCAGCACAGTGCAGAGGAGTGTCTTTACTGTGATCTGTGCTGTTGATCTTTGCCCCGGCCTCCAGGAGCACCAAAGCCACACTGTCATGGCCCTTCTCAGCTGCAGCATGAAGCGGTGATTTCCTCCATGCATTTCTCTCCTCTATCCCCTTGTTGTTGAGTAAGTGTAGAAGAACTGACACCACGGTGGCATGCCCACCAGCTGCTGCGTAATGGAGAGACGTGGAGCCATCCATGTCTTTAGCCGCTCCTTTTGCCTTGTGGGACAACAGTGAAGTCACTGCATCTACCTTCCCCTTCACAGCAGCCAGGTGGAGGGCAGTTTTTTTCTCATTATCAGTGATGTTTGGGTTGGCTTTGGCTGACAGCAGTAAGTCTACCACACAGCTTTCTCCTTGGGAAGAGGCTGCCC
Organism: Nannoperca obscura; assembly: GCA_036024295.1. Classification (NCBI taxonomy): domain Eukaryota; kingdom Metazoa; phylum Chordata; class Actinopteri; order Centrarchiformes; family Percichthyidae; genus Nannoperca; species Nannoperca obscura. The sequence continues at coordinate 16,145 of JAVQJL010017006.1, read as the reverse complement.
AGTGCAACGCTGTCCTCCCCAGCTTGTCTTTGACTCCTGGGTCTGCTTTGCCTTGAAGAAGCTGGATCACTGGGTCTGCATGACCCTGCTGACTGGCTATATGCAGAGGGGTCAACCCATCCTGGGCTACAGCATTTACCTAAAGAAAAATGACATGCAACCCTCAGTCTCCATAAACATCTGGAATAAGGACAGGAATAGCCAACTGGTTTGCGTTACCTGTGCTCCAGCTCTTAACAACAGATCAATTAATTCTGGTCTATTGCACTGAGCTGCCAGGTGTAGAGGGGTTTGGGCTTTAGGTCCAGTAATGTTGGGGTCTAATCCCTTTTCCAGCAATGTCTGCGCTATGGGCACACTGCCACTGTGGACCGCCAGGTGCAACGCTGAGGAGAGGTCAGATAAAGTAGCATCCAGTTTGGCCTGTTTAGCTACTAGCACTCTGAAATGAAAAAAAGGCCATTATTTAAGAGTTAGCAATACTTAATGAAGTGGAAAATACAGAAAAAGGGTTGTAGCAACTTATGGATCAGGTAAAGCTCTCTAACAAAATCAGAGTGGACAAAGCGTTTAACGTGATTAAAGTTAAGAACATATAAACTATCGGAGGATACCGACATTATACCGCCCATATTTATGACATTGGGTATGCACTGGGTGTGTTGAATGTTTAGAAATGTTTATATTTTATGTTCTGTTGTATATTGTACATGTCATGGTTTTTAATTTGCTGTTTGCAAAAGATTCAAGTAAAAAAATTTAACAACAGAATATTTAAAGCCACTATATGTAAAATTTAAGTGCATGTGTGTGCAGCAGCCCCACCGCCCTCCTACCCACAGATCTGACCCAGGGACACAAAAAATTAAGTAAAAGGTAATGTAAATGTAAAAAGGTGCCACTTTTATGTTTTGGCTTAAGTGTTTTGAGTGGGAAGGAGATTTCTTCAAAAAGAAGAAAATGAGAGGATATTTTTCCTTGTGGAATTGCTTTTTCTATCTAACTCTCTTTAAAAATATATTGGGAAAAATAAGAAGTCACTGATAGCTATCAGATTACGTCAGTGTGTTTTAACAACATTCAGTCCTTGTTGCACAGTTACCTGAAGACTTCAGTGTGCCCCAACTCAGCTGACAAAAGGAGAGGAGTGTACCCCTGTTTGTCTAACATGTTCACATTTGCTCCGCCATCTATGAGAACAGTTGCAACTCCATCATGGTTCTGTTTAACAGCCGAGAAGAGAGCAGAGCCCAGCTCTTCTTCACTCAGATCTCTGAAACTATCTACGGTTGAAACAAAATATAGTGTGAGCTTGTATGATTGCAGCTTCGTGCTTTATTTGTGTCCAATTAACATCTAAAAAAAGACGTCTAATGCATGGTAATGTAGCATACTTTGAGTTGTTAAACAGCTTCATAAATATGATAGTCTTTGGTGAAAAGACTCACCAATCAGCAGACGGAGAATTGATTCCTCATTGAGATTAATGGCTTCGTTCATAACATCACTGTTAACTTTAGCCCCCGCGTTTAGAAGCACAGTCACTGTTTTCTCATTGTTCCTGGAAACTGCATAAAACAGAGCAGTTTTTTTGTGGTTGTTTCTGGCATCGACCACGGCACCGCTCTGCAGCAGCATCTCTGCCAGCCTCCAGTTATCTTCCAAGGCTGCCATGTGAAGAAACATGTCATGTGTGTGGCTCTCAGACTGCTTGCTCTCCTCCTTCACAAGGACTTTCACAGAATTCATGTGCTCATTTTCTGCTGCCAGGTGAACGGGGGTTTTGCCTTGTAGATCCGGAGTGTAGATGGGTGCCCCGGCCTGTATGAGGGCCCTGACTACCTCAGTGTGACCCCTGCTGGCTGCTCTATGCAGAGCTGTGTGACCCTTATTATCCTGCAGGTCCAGTCTGGCTCCTTTACGTATCAAGAGCTCAATGATGGACAGGTGACCATACTCAGCAGCTACATGTAACAGAGTCTCATTGGATGAATTAACAGGCTTAATATCAGTGTCTTCTAACAGCTCTTCCAGCCGCACTAGCTCCCCATTTGTAACAATCATGTGGATGAGATAATCTGGTTTACTCTGTGATGGTTTACGCTCCTCTGATTTTAATGGCACAGTGCTTCTGTCTTCCTTTTCAGGTTTTTCCTTTTCAGATTTCTTAGTTTCTTTGGTGACAAATAAAGTCTTTTGAGTGACAATTCTATCAGTAATTTTATCCATCCCCTCCTGGTCCCTCTCCAGCAAATATCCAATCAGCTGTCTCCTGGTGTCTCGAATCTGTTCATTCACACCCCCCACATAGGTCTTGATTTGCTGATAGAGGTCGGGTTCTGCCAGCATGAGACATGGATGGAAGAATTTCCGACATGCCCTTTCACCTCTGGCCTCCAGGATGTCCAGGACCCTGGAGTTTTGATCTTTTCGAGTCCTGATGGTCAAGACGATGGATCTCTTTGCTGCTGTCATGACCCCCTCTGTGACGAGAAGATCCAGTAGATCCTCTGTATGTGAGATCCCATAAACTAGATCCTTTCTCTTTGCCCGGATTACATCCACAGCATAGGGGTTGCTAATATTTGATGCTGCTTGAGCATCAAAACCTTTGAATATACTGAACATTTCAAATACTAAAGGTTGTCTTAAGCCATCACACGGAGCAAGTCATTGTTATAACTTGTGGCTCTGGCTGTGTGTGTGCGTGTGTTTTTTATACCTATTGCTAAGTGAAACACCTCGCCCTAGCAACAAAAAACAGACAGAAGCCATTCACCATACAGATCTGTCCAGCACCAACCTGCCCTTAGTGAGATTAGGTGACCAACTGTACATAAGATGCAGCTTGTCATTCATGCAGTAACCAAACATAGAAATGATAATCACACTGTTTCTTAAACAGCAGATTGTGTTGTGTGTGCGTGTGCATGTGTGTGTGTGTGTGAAACGGGGGGACAGAGACAGAGACAGATAGAGAGCGTATGCATGTGATGTGTGGCCAAATGTGGGTGCAGAAGTGGTGAACTTCCTAGATAATCCCATTCTGCTCAATCTCTGAATCACACGTAGCCTATATTTGAAAAGGCAATGAGATATCTTACAACCAAAACTTAATTTTTGATGCATTGCATTTTGCACCACACACAAGCCAAACATTTCCTTTGAAGTTATTTATTTGTGTCAAATGTACGACATGCTTAAGTGAAAGTAGCAATACTACACTCACTGTATAAATACTCAAAGTAAAAGTCTTGCGACATTTGACTTTGTAAAAAGTAATTAAATCAAATCAAATTAATGTATATGATTCTAATATTCAATTATATGATTTAATTACTATTACTGGTGCATTAACATGCATCTAATATTGTAGCTAATTGAGGTTGAGGTAGTTCTAATTACTTTATAACACTAACAAAGATGGTTAGCCTTTATATTTTGTATGTAAAATCTTAATCTGCTAATCTAAGTAACTAGTAGCCTATTAAATAACTGTCAAACAAGTGTAGTCGAGTAAAAAGTAGCCTAATATTTCTCTTTTATTCTTAATTATTAAGTTGCATTACATATAAGCACTGAAGTAAAGTACAAGAATCTCACAATTGTAGGCCTACATAATATAAATGTTGTCTTGACAACGTCTTGTTTTCTGTTATTTACGACACACCTACAGTTAGATTAAAATATTGGGTTTTCATTGTGATTTTTATTTTATTTTATCTTTTATTTAGGGTACGTTTTGTTGCCGTTGTAATCTTTTCATTGATTATGCAGAGGTTAGAGTCGATTCACTTCCCGTAATACACGCCTCCTCCGTCATGACGTAGATCTTCCGAGCGTTCCCTCTCCTTATATGGTCGGGAAGGACTCCGTTTTCCGGAATGATGTCATGATGCCCAAAGTTCGAGAAATCACTGATTTATTAGCGTTCTCATTATAGATAAAGATATAGAATAATATTTATTTTCTATTTGGACATAACAAATGAATTACTATAATAGATAATCAACTGTCTTCATTTGTTTATTATTTCATAGTTAATAACGAATCCATATGGAGTTAGCTTAATGTCATTTAATTTATGCATTTATTTAGATAAAACACTTGACTTGAATTAGCTGAATGTATGCATCAAACCATGTTAGGAAAATCTTCCATGTGGATTTATAAAACATCTATATATTTAGTTTACTTTATCATTGTCTGACTCAAACTATCTTTCAGGCCTCAAACGTTAATAACCTGATCTGTTTCTTTGACACCTGAAATCATGACGTGTTAATTTCAGAAAGAAGCAACAACTGATGAGCCAACATAAAGCTACAGTGGAGACAAAGACATTGAGTAAGCTTCACTTAATTTCATCTTTCAGGTAAGTCAGTCTGTGTCGCCCTCTAGTGTTTCTTTATAAGCAGGACACACTTGTGATGCATGTGTGTACAACATCCTACCACCTCTGGTCTGTCCCGCCACATTCACCTGCTGTAGAATTAGTATCAGTGCAGGAATGAGGCTTGTGATGTTTGCTAGGGAAATTAAGACAAGGTTCCCTTACTTTCAGTTGTATGCAGCCCCAATCTGTTTTATTTACATTAATGAATGGTTTGACAAACAAAATGTTGTTTCTCAGCTGGTCCTAACTGAAAATACAGTCACAATAAAGTCACTGAACTTAAAGGCAAGGCAAAGGCAATTTAAAGGAATTCAGTGAGGCTCCCACTTGTTTTTGGTGTTATCTCTTTGTTTAGAGTTCGACTATTGTTTGTTTCTTTTAGCTACTTTTCCAGAGAGGAGGTTCCAGCACGCCTGTTGAAAGTACACAATATAATGACTATTTGATAATAACATACAATCTATCCAGAATAGGCCATCGGTTGGACAGTAGCACTAAGAGGTTCAACAAGGTAATTAGGAAGGCTGGTTCTGTGCTGGGGACTGTTCTGGAGCCCCTGGAGGTGGTGGAGAGGAGGATGTTGCACAAACTTCTCAGTATAATGGACAATGTTTCACATCCCTTGCACGAGCTACTGGTCAGACAGCAAAGGACATTCAGTGGGAGGTTCCTGCAACTTCACTGTAATAAGGACCGCTACAGAAAGTCATTCATGCCCAGCGATATCTGTATGACTCTCCTCTGAGCCGAGAAAGGAGGCAATGGACTCTGAGTGGCAATGGACAACATACTAATTCATGTGTTAAATGAATGATTCTTTTTATTGTTCTTTCCTTTTTTAAAATCTGCATATAAAATCTATCTACCTACCTATCTACTTTTGAGCTAATATTTAGTAGTATGTATGTGTTATCTCTGATGTAGCCTATAGCTATTCATTTGCAATGTGTGACCTATAAGACTATTTCAACAGGCTGGGCCTTTCTTTATTTGCAACAGGACAGGAAGTAATGTTGAACACTGAACTGAACAGTGCAATAGCTGTGATTTCCTGTTCTTATGTGTCAAATCAGTGGTACTTTGGGTGTCTTCAGTTTAGATTTATTGCTCAGTTCAACCTGTTCTACCTGTTTAAGTTTGTTTTACTACCGTTTCACAGAGTTACTTATAGTATCACATGGTGTTAACACCTGAGAACAATGGGAGATGTTGTATATTAACCTCTCCAGTTATAGGTCTGTGTGTGCTGAGACATAAAAATGGGGATGTCTCAAGCTCTACAACCCCAATTAGCAGAACTGGCCTCCATCCAGTAGTAAGTGAGCCTGGTCTGTCAGCTGAAACACAATCACTTAGCCTGGATCAATACTAGCACTAATGGAATTTACCTTGACTACTGGGAACTTGAAGCTCTTGCAACATGTTGCAACATGTTTTATTGTTTGAGCTCCTGACATGGCACACCCACTTTTTTTTCTGTCACACACTTACAAGAACACAGAGGCAATGCTTCATTTTATCTGGTTTATTTTCTTAAATATTGATTAGTTTCTGAAGAGCTCAGAAAAACAAAACATTTAAAAAATGTATACAGTATTCTTATTACAAATGGTAAACATAAGTACTCCAAGTTGATCGTATATACATATAACAATGAGTGAAACCCCATTAAACAGCTTTAGAAAAAAACAAGTAAATCTTGAAGCTTTTCTAACTTAATTTCTTACAATTAAGAAAAGTACATTGTACTGTAACTCAGAAGTCAGGCAGCTTAGTCAGTTACAACTTTTCAGCCGTTTAGAGTTGGCCAACACGCCCAAGTTTGAGGCCATTATGGCTACAGCAAGAAAAGTCACTATTGCAGGTTCTTCAACCCTTTAATACTGAATGTCTCCTCTGGTGGTAATGATAAGGTCCATGCAGAGATGGGTGGGAAATCAAGAACACGTCAGTCCTGTCCAGTTCTGTAAAAACAGCACGAAACAAAAACGGAAAGGTATCCTGCTTGTTGCCATGCCCCCTCTGGTTCGTGGCTACTGTCACTGTCCCGAGCTCCTCTCCGGGACGCGCCAAAGGGGAGCGCGTGGCACTTTAGCTCGGCCCCACTTTCCCGCCAGTGTCGCGCCACATCGTCCCAAATCCCGTCACGATTTCGGGAGATACGGCCACTCACTATCACAGGAAGCGTCCGTTTCGTTCAACTACAGTCTTTTCTCTCTCCGCCGCCGCTGACAACCACCTCAGAAGGTCTGGAGCTGCTGTGTCAACATGAGCTGGCAGCCGCTGTTGACGTGGTTCATCACCTTCTGCTTCAGCTGGGCCACCTGCTCGCGCAACATGTTTGCGGTGGACGCGAGCTCCGAGTTCTGGGACTTGAGGGTCTTCACTTTGTCCTCCAACCTCGAGATCCGCTCCAGTTTCCTCTTCCGGCATTTGGAGGCAGCGATGCGGTTCCTCATCCGCTTTCTCTCGGCCTTGATGCGCTCCTGGCTCTCCATGTCGATTGGGGAGAGAGGAGGGGTCTCCCCCGGCATCTCAGGCACGATCTGGGGCTCCTCTTTGAGCGCCGTGAGCCGGGCTGGGGGTGGCTGCCCGTAGATGGGAAGCTGCGGCGGGGCAGCAGGGAATGAAATAGCCGGGGCTGAGGTGGTGTAATTCGGAGCCGGGCCGGTGCTGATGGCCGGGTTGAAAGTGTTCAAGTCCTCATACACCGGCGAGTCGGAGCGCATGGTGGCGTTGTTGTTGTAAACGGTGGCACCGGCAACAGATGAAACGGGCGGCAGGGCAGTGTTGACACTGGTCGGGGGAGCTGAGGTGACGCTCACATTAGGTGTGCCCGGCATGTGCTGGTGGTGCAGCTCGGCCAGGGCTCGGACAAACCCCTCTGCGAAGCCCTCCTGCTCGTCGGTGACGTTCTTGGGGCACAGGAACTGCGTCGGGGTCGGCGTGGTGGTGATGAGTCCGTTACTGGACTGGATGATGAGCCGCTCCAGCTCCGGGGAGGCCAGCTTCAGCAAGCCCACATCAGGAGAGGTGAGGACGTCGCCGGCTTTTGTCCGGAGGTGAGGCTTCAGAGTGCCCGTCGGGTCGGCGAGGTTCAGTGTCATGTTGTGTTTCAGCGTTTTGGGGTTGCTGAACCCGTAGCCCGTGTTGTCGTGCTGGGAGAAAGCGTTGAGTGAGTCGTCATAGAAAGTAGTTTCCATCTTGGTATACATAGAAGACAAACCAAGAAACAATGTACTATATGAAGTCTTCTAAAAAACAACTCTTCGTCACCCCTCCTCTTCTTCCTGGTTTATCAGTTGAGGGAAAACACTGGTTTCCAAACGTCCTCTGTGCGTAAAAACTTCCAAACTTTGTGTGCGGACTTTCTTGACACAGGAATCAGGACTTACTTCTTTCAGCCAGCGATGATCGATTGTTCAGTGCTGAGTTGTAGACAGTTCACTAAGCTTTAGCCAAAGTATCCAGACTTGTATTGAGTCCGTGAATGAAAAACGAGTGGCTGGAACTGTTCTTGTCAGGCAGCAGTTCTGTCTGTGCTGCTTGCTCTGCCTGGATGTGTATACACTCTGAGCTGTACAGCGTGGAGGCAAACCTTATCTGCTGCCGCTGCCTCTCTAAAAATAGCCATGATGTCATGACGGGGCTCTCCCATTGGCTGGAGGGCGTGTCGTGGGGCGGGGGCAAACGCTCCGATAAGGCACGTTGCCTAGACGACCACCCAGAAGATTCTTAATCTCGCGGTGGATTGTGGGATGAGGTAATGCTGTAAGGAGAGCGTAAGCGCGGTGCATTGTGGGATGACGTATTGTTTTTGAATATCTAGTTACCCGCTCTACTGTCAGTGGCGGGACAGCTAGCGTGCAGGACAGGAGCTCGTGCTCTACCTCTCTTCTCACCTATTGTTTTGTTGTGAAACAGCTCCACGATACATCTAGTTTCTGTCTTTCATTTGTTACACTTTTTGTATTCACTGAAACCTTTTATACACATACAAAGTATTTAACCGTGTAGAAGCATTTTTAAATGCAGTTGAAAGTAAAGTAAATCATAAATCTATTGATCTTTATTGTTACATTACATCAAAATGACGCTATTCTATTAATTTAAGTAAATTCTTTAAAAAAAACTTTATTCTGACGTTCATGCTTTTTGTTTATCTGGCTTCAAAATATTTTGTGATGCAGTAGGCTATAAGAAAATGGCTCAAAATTTCTGTTCTATTTTGCAAATAAAGTGTATTCACTTTTACAGCTTCAGAGTAGGCATATTATATGATATGGCATAAGTAGGCTATATTCAAATTACCCCTACAGTATGTTCTACAGTATTCTACTCTTTGCCAAATATTGCAGCTAAACTTGAGCTCTAATTTCTGTGGGTTAGAAGTGGAGAAAGCTGTGAGCTCCAAAAATATGGAAAAAGTGAATGAAAACTGTTAAGTGAAAATAAATTATATATATTTCTGTGTGTGTGTGCACTCATGGTGGAAAGTCTGGAAATGTGGAAATGTCTTCTGTCTTTTTGCTTCTCAGTCTGGGATATCACGGTGGTCTCTGGTTGGTGGTCCCCTATAAATTGTTCTATATTGCACACATACACAAAACACTTCCTGCATTTAGACTACATTGTGCATGCTGAGGGAGTTAAAATTGGACACCTGGACAGGTTAATAGAAACATAGACGTACTTGCATATATAATAAATGCATTAAAGCTAACATATTTTCCTGAAGTGAAGGTCCAAGTCCATCTTATTGGGTCATGTACATAACAATCTTTTCTTCCCTTCAGTCATTAGGACACAGATTTAATAGGATCGTTTTGGCTTTTACTACTGCATAGACCACTTGTCTGAAAAGCTACATTTAAGACCTTTTATTTCTGCTAAAACTGCAAATTGTTAAAGATAGATTTAGAGACGTCTGTTCATCCTCACAAAGAGCAAGTACATTTCCTATTATCCATGTCAGGGTGTGTAATTAGTGTACTGCAGTCCATTGTCCCCTGGCCCTTGGTCAGAAATCACAGCTGGTTTAATGGCAGGTTAACCGTGTGTCTTACGTGTTCCCCTCTAGTCTTCCACACTCCTACTGTCTGGGTCATCTTCTGCCCTGCCAGCTTTACTGCCTACCATATCCAGCGCACCACGTCTAAAGATGTCCCCCTTGTGTGACAAGTAAATCAGTCCCCTGGCGCTGGCTGGCTCAGAGAGGCACCTAAGGAGGATGAACCGGATCATAAAACACCACCACAGTCTGACTTTTTATGGTTGCTAATGTTGTCTTTATGTACTGTTATATATGTCAAACCATGGCAATCAATAAAGTTGGATATAATCTAATCTAGTTCTGATTGTGTGCAGTGATTTAAATGCTTTAGAGAAGATTGCTTTGCTTTATGGTCATGCACACACAAGGGAAAGGTTAAGATGAGTCTTAAGGTACATACGTACACCTTCTTGGGACTGACATGGGAAATCAAAATTTTTCCTGGGTTTCTTTAGATGGATATTAATGGATGGCTTTAATTCTAAAGGTTGTGGACAAATGTATAAAGTCTTTTTTATTCTGTCATTTTATGTTAGTTTAATTCACTTTGTTGTACTTTTATAGCTATCACTCTGGGGATGATATAAGAGGAAGCAGAATGAGGGCACGTTGTTTAGTTGCTTGTTTACACTCAATGTACCACTGGCACATGAAAAATGTATCCACTTTAACTCATTCATGTATTTATGGCTGCTTTTCTTCTAAATTAAAGTGCATGAAAGAATCATAAGTAGGTGGTCTAGTGGACCACCACTAGACAGCAGGGATCCTTATGTACGACTTCCCCTATTGACCCAAATAGACAAATTAAGTTAGGGTAAAACATATGATGTCATTCAAAGTTATTATCTCATATAAATTAAAGCCCTTTCCAGAGTCGAATCCCTTGGCAAAAGTCAGACCTTGGTAAATTTTATATACTTTCAAATAGTGCTTAATACAGAACCCTTAAATGTTTCAATATGGCAGGAGTGCTGGATGAACTGGCTCGACTTTTTTCCCCTTGTCGCCATGCGTTAAGTTACGAAGAGGTAACCACAGCATGATAGTAAAAAAAGTAATTTTCTGTTTAGGAATGTGTGGGAAAATTAGCATGGAGGAACCCTGCTGTTTAAATGACTATTCAACATGAGGTTGGGATATCCTGCTGCTGTTCTTGGTTCAGGGCCTGGACATTTGGTCACTTATGGCCACATACATACTCATTCAGTACTGTCCTCGCATAGGGTAGAGGTAAAGGTCTAGGAGGGAAATAAGGTTTCAATACTGCAGAAAGAAAAATCGACAGCTGGATAGATGAATAGGTAGCAGGATAACATAGCAGTTTTTTGCTACTTTCCATCTGTGGTAAATCCAACATCAGTAATAATAATATGGTTTATGCTGCACTTCAGAAATGGACAAAAGCTACATCTGTTTCTGGTCAATGCCATTCTGCAACTAAAATGCTACTAACAAGGCATGTATACAGACTGCAAAAATTGAGATTGTCATAGTAACATTTAATCCAGGGACAATTAAATCCACCATCTGAAGTTGCCACATGTGTAAATAGGTGTGCTCCACACCAATCTTGCTAACTCACAGTCTTGACTTTATAGTAACTAATAATTTTCAATACACATTTAAAATATCTTGTTTTTTTATTTTATACTATACATGCAGTAGTGAATCATCTCCTTTTCACAATGCTTTATCTGTGTTTTCTTTTCAAGATTAATAATGAACTAATGAAGACTCTCACACAAACGAACATGTTTTTCAAGTACTGTGTTCCTGCTCAGCTGCATCCTGACCTGAGGTGGTACAATTGGGCCTTCTGAGTTGTCTAGTCTTTAGCCTTTCCTCCCATTGATCGCTGCTTCTCACTGAACTTTTTTGTCATTATCTCCGCCTCTTTCCTGACTCTCGCCTCTTTCACTCCCCCCATCCTGATGTTACTTCTGCACTGATTTTCCCACATGTCCTCCACATACCCCCCACACACTTTGCCTTTCTCTTATCTTTCTTCTCTCCTTCTCCTCTCTCTCTTTCTCACACTCTTTCTCTCTCATCTTACTCCTATCAGTGGCCATCCAGGCAGCAGGATTTCCCCTGTGATGGAAACAGGCTGTGGTCCAATTGTATTGTTTCAACAGTTCTTTTTAGTAAAATCTCAGTGTGCTTTCCTTATTAAACCAGTACACTGGCAAAATCACTGCACAGTGCAAAGAACAAGCACAAGTGAAAAGAATTGAAACATTAAAAACAACCTTTTGGTCTTTACGTCAACCTGAACATCCCTAGAGGTTTGAGGGTGAGTGAGAGACAGGGAGACAGGCTGTTGAAGCTTTTGAGACAGTGCACACTCACAATGGTCTTATCCTGTGAGAACAATTGTTGTTTCAGCTGTTAAGTGAAGAAAAAAAAAAGCACCCGACTGTGGAGATTGTGTGTCGGACTGACCTGTAAGTGTGTGTGTGTGTGTGTGTACACGTCTGGGTCTGCCTTTACTGTAAGTGCATACAAAAGTATTTATTATTATGTGAGAACATAAAGCAGGTAGAGCATATTTAGCACCAATATTTAGAACGGTGTCTACATCAATGATTCCCAACCAAAATTATGGAGCTGGACTGATTTGATAAAATAGAAATTATGAAAAATATACTTATTGAGTCAGCTATAATACCTGAGCACCACACTTCTTTGATTAAGACTGTGTAAAAACTAGTTAGCATGCCAGCAGAGAAGTTGAAACAATTAGCTAAAGGTCATGGGTAAATGGTTAAAATAGCTAAAAGTAATAGGTAAGTGGTTAAAATTGTTATCTAAAAGTAATAAATGGTTAAAACAGATAGCTTAAAGTGATGGATAAATAGTTGTCAGTTAGCTTAACATAGTGGATAAACAGTTGAAACAGATAAAAGTAATAAAGTACTGGACAAATGGTTAAAACGTCTAGTCTCTGCCAATAAGTGGTAGTAGTACAAATACAACATCCACTAATATATTCACTTTTGTATTTATATTGATATTTATATAAAAAATATGATGGCTGCTGTCTTAGTTCATCTGACAGTGGGAGTTGCCTGCGTCTGACAAAAAAGGTTACAAGACTGGTCTGTATGATAGAGAGGGCCTTTCAATTTCTTTTTTTTTCAAAACAGCACTACACCACATCTTTCATTCTCTCCCTGATTGCTTCCTTTCTTATCATCTTTACCTGAATTGGATGTAGTGTACGCGCGCACACACACACACACACACACACACACACACACACACACACACACATGCCCATCCTCATACATTAATAAGATAGTGTGGCAGCAATTTTTTTAATGAAAAAGGAAAGACGCAGCTAAGTGACAAATGTCCCTCCTTCCCTTCTAGATTTACGATGTGGTGTAAAGGGAGGAATCATCATTACACACGCTGACACACATACACACACACACACACACACACATTGAGTCTCCCTGAGTGATGTCTCATTGTTCTGCCCTTCACAACGTGTAGAATGAGTGTTTGATGCCCATCTTTGACAGGGTATTTCAGCTGCTGTTTTAATTAATTTGCCCATAAAATGAACCATGATTTCCAGCAGCCTCTCTGGCACCCTCAGCCACAAAAAAACTTTATTAGCTTTGACAATTAATTGCCGCTAACTACCCAGACTAATCACATCTTAGATTTATTGGTCAGAATCATATGGAATATCGATTGGCTCTACCTCATATTGACCCTTTCAGCGCACCGTAACTCACTTAGGCAAGTGTACAATGACATCATTGGGTGAACTTGGGCACACTGCAGGGTTTTTTTACCTTACTTTTGCTAGTTAGGCTATAGATGCTTTTTTAAAATCACAAATAAGGCAAGACAACAACTTCAGTTAAAGGATTACATAGACTGGGATTTGTATGTTTGTGGCGGTGCTTGTCTGCATGCATTTTTATTTGTTGTCTCAGAGTAATTTAATCCGTGAGAGTGGGTCTGGGCCTCATTATGTAAATTAAATAACCTCATCTAAAAAGAAAGGCAGAGTGAGCCACAGCAGGATTCTCTCTCTCTCTCTCTCTCTCTCTCTCACACACACACACACACAGGCACCCAGAAGCACTAACACACATAGAGACAGGCAAAGTAAATGGCCTTTTTAACACTGCGTATTAGGTTGTGCTGCCTGAGTGTGTGCGAGTGTGTGTGTACACTCAGAGACCTGTATGAGTCCTCAGCTGGCTCTGTTCAGCTTGTAACAGGGAGGCGAGGGTGTCACCAGGGAGAATGATCGATAGCTATTAAAACCGACCAGTGCCTCAGTCCAGATGGAGGCCTATTTGTGTGTCTGTGTGTGTGTGTGTGTGTCTGTTTAGCCATGATCAAGCACAGTGTTTGTACAGGTGGGACACTATATGGCAGCAATGCTAACCTGTTCCACTCCATTTACCTCTGCAAGCTGGGAGACCTTACCAACCGCACAAGGTGTGTGTGTGTGTGTGTGTGTGTGCGTGCGTTTTTGTTTTAGTATGTCTCGGGCTGCATTTGTGTTGTTTGTGTGTTGTAGTTGTGTGTGTGCAAGTGTGACTGTGAGGTTGTCAGTTTGTGTTTGGACTTACTGGTTATTCTGGCCTGGCTATTCAGAGGCAATAAAAAAGTAAAGACGGGAAGAAGGGAAGGGGGTGGTGGGGATGGGGGTTGAGTTGACAGGACCAAGTGATTGTTTTAAGACGAGCAGCAGTTTCAGTCTGCTGGTTGAGAGAGACTGAAAGAAGGAACAATGGAAGTTTGTTCTTTTTCATTTACTGAAGAACAGAGAGCAAAAATACAGGCTTGTCAGAGAGAGAGAGAGAGAGAGAGAGAGAGAGAGAGAGAGAGAGAGAGAAACTTTAACAAATAAAACTCTTCTGGCTTTATTGGATATATGAGTATAAATGAACTTGATCTTGCAGAAAGCAGTCCTATGAAACAAGAGACGAGCAACTTTAAAAAAAACACTCTTCTCTCTCTATCTATCTCTGTCTCTCTCTCATGCAAACATGCACTGCACACACACACACACTCACACATACAGAGATCATCCTTACCACTCTCCTCTGAGACAGCTATGAAACCTGATCACAGATCAATACTGAGTGGTGTTATAGATGTAGGGGAGGGGGCTCAGACTTTGCTGGTCGTCTGGCTGTTGGGTTATACTGTACTAAGGCCATGGAAAATACTGCTCTTAGACTGGGTGGCAGGTGTCAATTAAAATTACATACCAGGATGCTTCAGACATTTTTCAGATCAATAGTTTAATCACTTTTTCAAATGTATTTTAAACACAACAGACTCACTTCAAGTGTTCAGGAAGCTTGTGGCCTGTATAGAATGCAGATAACCATAGCAACAAAACTGAAACTCAATAAAGGTTAAACCAACTTATGGTACTCACTCTGTCAAAAGAACCTGAAAATAATTTCTGTTTCTTTTTTGCTTTGGTAAGTTGCCATGGTGTGTCCCAATATTGGAAAATACAGGATTCATGTCATGCATTCGTTTTCCTAATTGGAAAGCCTTGTGCAAAATTACCAGATACTGTTTATTAACACCATAAACTCATAGGAGACCCTCCCCCCCCCTCTGTGTTTGTGTGTGTGTGTGTTTGATTGATGCAAGGTTGGGCGAGGCTGAAGGAGGAAGCAAGCAGTACATGGGTGGATGACAGCAGTTTGTTCTATTTCCCAGTATTACCATGGTCACTGCTGCCTATCTATAGCTGTCAGTGTGTGTACGTGTGTGCGTGTTGGCACGTGTACCTCCATTTCACAACACAGAATCAACAAAGAAACTCACAATCCATCAATCTTTACTCTTCCCTCCCTTTTATTGTCCAACCCCTCCCTTTTATTGTCCAACCCGTTCCTTTTTTTAAATGATATACTTTTGTCCCATATAACAATCTTCATTCTTTTGCTTAGGGTGTTCCCTCTCCCCGACTCTCTGGTATCACTGTGAGGATTTGCTAATAAATGTGTTGGTTGTCCTGTTGCCGTGCCAACCGAGCAACAAATATTTTTAACTATGTGGCACCTTCCACCAACATTCCAGGATCTGCTGTTTTGGAAAGCTGTTCTATCAGCCGTCTTTCTCTCCTCCTTCCTTCATTTTCCATCCAACTTTCACCCCCCACCCCACCCCCCTCTCTGTCACCCTTCACTGTCTCTCCCCTCCTCTTTTCTGCCTCCCTCTAGATAAATGGACTCTTTGTCTCTAAAAATGAACTTGAAAACAGTAGTTGGGACAAGTGGTTCTGTCCAACAGCAGGAACACACACTGTGTTGGCACTAATGCAGATCAGTTCTTTGTTATTACTGGCTAAATAGAGTTGCTACGTGCCCACTGATGTACTAAAATATTACTACTCTACCAATGTACTGCATATATTTCTACTGTTGATTCTTTTTTTCAATAACTTTATTGAGCATTGTAACTGTATCAAAAAGCAATTTCCCATCTGGGATTAATTCACTAGCAAGGAACACACCCTCCATATGATACGTTTAAAGGATTTATTGAACATGGTACATTTAGAATGTTTGAATATTGATGATGGTTTGGGGAAGCTTCGTGGGGACGTCCGCCATGGCACTCGGGTACAACGAACCCCCTTTAGGACCCTACCGAGAGAAAAAGAAAAAGGGGAGAAAGAACAGGAAAAACGAGCGAAAA
>JAVQJL010017005.1:0-24367 GCA_036024295.1 Nannoperca obscura | reverse complement strand
ACACTAATAACTATATTCTACAGTCAGGGGGAAGGAGGAGGAGGAGGGTGGGGAGGATGGAGAGCTAAAGTGAGAAGGGTTAAAGGGGGGCACTCACCTTGATTAAACCATTCCTCTATAATTAGCCAAGGAAGCAGCAGCAATGCCAAAAAACACAAAGCAGGGAGAAGAGAGAGGTATGGTGAAAAAGACATGTGTGTGCATGTGCCAAGAAGCTGTGCAATAGATGCGAGCCGTTTTCAAAAAAAGAAGTCATCTTTTACTGAACAGGAAAGGTAAAAGAGTGAAGAGTAAGGAGAAAAAGCCCAAAATAGAGAAACAAGGAGAGAGCAAAGAGAGAAAAGGGAAGTAGTACATTTGAGGTAGAAAAGAAGCTAGAAGGGAAGCCATTAGCAGTCCATAGGTGTTCTCTGGGAAGCAAGATCAAAGAGTTGGCATCAAGGGGATGGCTTTTTAGAGAGAAAGGGAGAGGAAGGAAGAAACAGTCAAATGGCCAGAGAAGTGTGAAGTATAAAGGAAAACAGAAAAAGATATGAAGATAAGCTTGCAAGCGAGAAAGAAGAAAAAAATGAAAAAGTTGAAAGGACAAGAATAAGAAAGAAAGGAATCAGCTTCCACTGTCAGGTAGGAGGGCAGCGTAGACAGTCACAGTAAACAATATACATAAAAAAGGCACAAACTGCCAGCGTTTGTATAAGTGCTTCATTAAAATCTCTGCGTGGGAAGAACAGAAATGTGCTCAAAGAGATGAAAACAACAGCTAAGAATCAGACTGTTAGCTTAAACAAAGCTTCAGGTTCTAAGCGTGTGTTGATCATAATGGTATATTTTATACTGAATGTGACATTAAACTGAAGGGAAGGCCAAACTTAGCCTACTTGAGGTTTTTAACAAATTATTAAGCACTTTGCAGACAGTGCTACTTAACTACCTGCCTTCATGCTCCTTTATTACTGCGTTTAATGTTTCTGTACTTGAGTCCTATTTTGTCAAAGAACACCTTCAGGGTATGCAGCAGCTAATGTGTGTGTGTGTGTGTGTGTACATGAATTAATTGGTGTCTTTATAAATCTGTATACATGTAAGCTAATGTGTTGTCCTGACCCCTGAACCACAAGATTCTCCAGTGAGTCGTTAGCGGTCGAGGGTCACTGGCTGCTAGTCACACCTCACTGGCTGACTAATTAATGTCAGCCATTACTGTTGTATAGCAGGGAGATAACAGTGTCATTTAGCTAACAGCCTGGGAGGATGCTGATTAAGACGTCGTTAAACGAATGCATACATGCCACACCTGTTAAGGAGACTTAATAACGACAAAAAGCTCCTGACGCGGCAGGTGTTCATTTCCATGTAGCCGCATTTCAGAGAACTGATTGCCTCAATTTGTTGTTTGCCTGACTTGCTTTAAGTACCCTCTGTATGTGTTTTTACTTACTGTTTATTGAATTTTTTTGAGCATTTAAATTTAGTATACAAACCAAACGCCACCTAAAACAATAGCATTGAAGTGGAGTTGTTAACTGTAACTGATAAAACTATTGACAAATTGAAGAGATTAAACAGTTTAAGGTACAAATACTATTTGTTTTCTGCCCCCATCACCAACCAACAATGAACTGAAATACAACAAAGAAGAGGAAAGAATAGCATCTCTGCAATCCAGCTGTTCTCTAATTGTTATTTTTACATCTTAATGATTTCATGTGAAAAAAATTAAAAGAAGGCAAAAGGTGAAAACAATAATTTGGACTATAAAAACATTACATGCAGCTCATTCCAATCATTTAAGCAAAATGCTATTCACTTACAGGGAACTTAAATTATGACAAACTTTTCTAATTAGTTGCCTGTTTTGCATTAAAAATCACAATCATTTATCTTCATTAGTGGTGTTCGTATGTTTATCTGTCTCCCTCTTTCCTCCATCTCACCTTTGGCCTTCTTGCCTCCGAAGCAGCCGGCGTCATCCTTTTTCTTCCTCTGCGGTCCTGCTGAGCCAGGGGCCTGTAGCGCTGAGGGGTCCTGGAACTTTTCAGCCCCTGGCACCTCTTTGTGGACGTGGTAGGACAGGTTCCTCATAATACAAACACAGTTCTCCACAGACTAAGAGGAAAGAGAGACGGATAAGTTATTATCTGTGTGGTACTTCAATAGATCCCCACGAACTACTGAACAAAAAACTGAGGATGAAGGCTATATTCTGTACAGTTGTATGTTCCATTTGTATGAACTAATATGTGTTTTAGTGGGTGAGTCAAAGGTTGTCCTACCTTGTTGTCCATGTCTTTCTTCCCTACAGCTGATTGGAGAGCGTGCAGCAGGGCGTCCACCAATCCCTCGCATTCCCTCAGTCTGCGTCGAGCCTCTGCCCCGTCTGAGCTCACATTTCTTTAGGAAAAAAGTCAGACACACACTGTCAGTAAGCAATAACCAGACAGAACTACACTGTTGTCGGGACATAGCTGCTCTGAACATGCTGTGAATCCTGGAAAAGTAAGATTCACAAAACAGGTATTTTTGTCTTTCAACAGCAGATGATTCATTAGTATTATTAAAAATCCTGACTTCTTAAAGGTACATAGATTACAATATCCTAAGATTTGTACGCTGTTTATATTTTTACCTTATTTATATTAATAATAATAATTGAACCACTTGAAAGAATTTGCATAGTTGTATGTTCTTTATAAGTTTATTTTATCATTGCAATCATAGAAAATAGCTCAATGAAATATCATGAACAGGATATAAAAACCATGTATGGGTGCATCAAAAACCTGAGTGCCATAAGGGATCTGAGCTGTTTTTTTTTTCAAATTTTGTTAAAATTTATTTTGTTATGATTTTCTTATCAGAATGCAGCATTACTGTCATCACAAGTTTAATGATTTCCATAGGAAGAAGTGTACAGACTGGACAACAATGAGCAGATGTATGACAAAAAGACCAATATGAGCAAACCACTACCAGTCTAACCCAACAATGTGATCTTCTGGGTTTGCATGTGACCCATGGCCTTTATACTCCCTGTCTGCCTCAAAAGTAAATGTAATAAAGCTTTATGAGTAATCTTAAGAAAATTATTAATATAAATTACATTTTTGCTACAAAAGGAAATGCCATCCGTGTTACGTCAGCCAGTGCCCTGAGCACAGCTCCTATAAGCACAGCAGCAGAGCTGGTGCGGTCTTAGCGCTTCTGTCTGACTGACTGTGAAAGGCGAGGCTTTAAAGAGGGTTAAGGGATAGCTAGGGCTCCCCGCTCGTCACCAGGGACTTCATTTATGAGGGCTTCCAACCCACATAATCCCATTAGCCGACCCCCAGTTAGTCCTGTGGAAGAGTGGCAGCCTTGTGGAGGTAAGCAGAGCCACCTTATAGTGCTGTGTGGACTGAAACACATCCAACACACATGCAGATATTTCCGTTAAACAAAATAGACACAACTGCATATTTTACTGTATTTAAATAATAATTATTCTGTGCATAGTAATTATTAATTTACAAGTCACAATGGATATATATATATATATTTACATCTCCACCTATTGGCCTACACAATGAGCAGAACATCTGCCCACTTCTTCTTGGTCAGTGTATGAGTATCTCCACCATTTGTCTACAGAGTGAAAACCCACAGAACCATTCTGCAGTTTGTGCTAATTGAAACTAATCTTTGATAGAGACGAGGCAGACAGCACCAGCCATCTGTACCTGCTCATAAACCAAACCCATCCGTCTTCAGCTGTCAGAAAACGGTCACCACCTCCCCTGTAAATGGATCCAGAGGAGAGCCCGCCATAGATTTATTTGACAGAAGTGTGTTTCAGGGCAGATGCACAGAAGAGTTTTATTGTCAGCTGTTTCATTTCCAGGAGTCTTTCAGGGAGCAGTTGTCTTGGTGGAAGGTTTATGGATGGTGCATCTGTCAGTGGAGAAGTAGGAAGGTGCTGTTCTCACTGGACAGGTTGTAGGTGGTGTAATATTTAATTTTCGGTTAAGGTCTATAAGTTCTGACGATTATTGATCTATCTGGGAGTTTACCATCTGTTGTTGTGTTACTGCACCTTCTCCCCATGTAAGGAACTTTCTAATGCAAGAAGATCTCAAACAACTGAGTTAATTTCATGCCACCCCTCAAGCTTTGCATTTCTTGTGTGTACAGTGACAACCTTCTATGGTTTGACATTCGCCAGTTTTGACTGTTGACCACTAGGAAAACTCATGTGTTTGAAAATAGGCATACTTTGATTATACTTAGCAAATGGTAGCATGCTAACATGTTAAACTCTGACTGTGACTATGGTAAACATTAAACCTGCTAAACCCCAAATCATGACTAAATCTCCATGATTTGTCATGACAAAAATGTTTAGTCTCATATTTTGATGGCAAAGAACACCAACATACAATGACACTATAGTTCTAAAAGAAACAAGGACATTATCTTTCATATTACAACCAAGTGCTGAAATCATCCTTGAAAGCACAATGGCTTTTATTATTAATCAGGAATGGATGCCACAATGGATCAGCACCATTTTGAAAAGGCTCTCAAAGTATTGGTTTGGTGGCATTTCACAAATCAGGGAAATGTAGCCTTTTTCTGGTCATATTATGTCTGGCCCAGTGACGGCTGTGAGGAGTATTTCATTATTGGAGGCTAAAGGAATATGTAGGTGTGCATTCAGATGT
Organism: Nannoperca obscura; assembly: GCA_036024295.1. Taxonomy (NCBI): domain Eukaryota; kingdom Metazoa; phylum Chordata; class Actinopteri; order Centrarchiformes; family Percichthyidae; genus Nannoperca; species Nannoperca obscura. The sequence goes on along the minus strand of JAVQJL010017005.1, from coordinate 19,670 downwards.
CTGTCTGTGACACAGACAGCCTGTCACTGTGATCTGGATGTGCCTTTAGTGTTACTGCTTTATCAGATGAAGTGTGGGTGTGAAGGTCACTCAGAGTCATGTGGCCATCAGAGGACAATAGACCAGCTGGGACGAATAGACTGGAGCAGGACTGATGAAGACTGATGGAGATGGATGGAGATAGATGGAGAGATGGCTGACCTCTGCTATCGCCCTGCAAGTTTAACGACCACACCATAGACCATATGTGTACCCTGGCGTTAGGTTTCCTTTAGGTTTTATTGATTCTGATTTCATTTCTGATTCTGTTTATAGATTCTGCCTCTTATTTAAATCTTAAAGTAATTAAAGTCGTCTTATACTATCTGAGTAAGACAATAAATGCATATAACTCTAATTCCCTTCTTTTACTGGGACCAGTTTTAACTCAGTACCTTGATATTGATGATTGAATCTTGATACCCAACCCTGGTGAACACCCCCATCCCCTACACGGCCAAAGACAACACACACTCACACACTGTTTTCCCTTCACTGAGCTCACAACATAAACACTGTAAATAAGCTGGCCCCTATCGACAGAGGAGGCCGTTATAATAAAACTATCCCCGGCTTTATTGAGGTGTAAGCTGCGTCTCTGTTGGTGTGAGTAAACAGATTCTCCCTGCCATCAGCACTTCTCCCCAGCGCATGAACCCTGCATCTAGGCAACTGTGGGCTTGGTCACAGTTACCATGGAGACATATTTTCATCAGCAGTGCCTGCATCAAGGGTCAAAGGAGTGAGAGCAACGGGGAGATATTGGGATATGTCAGAGCAATGAGATACGTGGCATCAGGGATGATAAGGTTTGGATATAGTGTTTGGGAAAAAGCTGGAAACATATAGTACATATACACAAAAAGAAAGAAATCAGGAGAAAGACAATGAGAAACAGAGGCAGTGAAAGCAGGGTCCCTACTGGGGCCCTGATGAAAAATTCCATGACTTCTCTATGACTCTCCTTGGCTATATCAGATCGCTTTCATTTATTCCCTCTTGGTTCGTTAATGCTGCTCTTCAACTCAGCAGAAAATTTCAAGCAAGTTTCTACACTTTCTACAGCCTGAGAAAACTAGCTGGAAACCATCAAATGCAAAGCAATAACGTGTGAAATACATTCTGGTACTTTCTGTCTGAGCTAGATTTGGATGTTATATTCTTCTGGATGTCAACCAGCACGCCGCAGCGTCTACTCCAGGAGACGTTCTGCCCTGGATTACAGTCTAGACAGGCTTGGCCAGCCCAGGAGGAGACAGCACAGCCAGGCATGATAACCCACATACACACTCTCTGTCTTTCACAATTGACTACAGTCTGTCATTCTGAGTTGAAGCCAAAATGACAGATTGAGCAGGGAAGGTAAAAGAGAGGAGTGGAAAGTACTTGGAAGTTGATAATAGGCATTCGAGACCGTTGCACTCAAGTTGTCACCCTGACTTGATGACAGCATGTAAAAGAGCATGTTTGACTGAGGTTTTACAGTTTTTCAAGTGCACTTAATTTTTGCCTGACACTTAAATTGCATTCAATTTGAATACTACTTATTCAGTTTATGCACTTTTTCTCAAAATGTACAGAATCCATAATTTCAAAAGAGGGAAGCTTTTAGATAACTGATGAAGAGCTGCAACAAACCATTATTTTCATAACAAAGACAACCCACTGAGTCTTAACTGACTGTTCTTTTGGTGTGTCCATGTGGACAGCTAACGTTTTGAAAATTATTTGAAAACACCAGTGTGGATATGACCCTATTTAACATATTTAAGGCTCCTGGGACTAAAGCAGACCTTCAGTTCTTATAACAATTCGACCAGAAAGGGTCAGCAGAATGGCCTTCTGAGTCACACCACTTTAACAGTGAGGTATGTCACTGTGGAAATGGAGACGTTAACACCATTTTGGATGACTGACCTAAGAACAACCCAAGGTTTCAGTTGCAGTCATTGAACAGTCAAAGCACAGCAGCGTGGCTCTGTCATTCCCAGTTCAGGGATGGGAACGAATGAAGCTCATATATAAGGGTTAAAGGGTTAATGACATACTCAGTCAAAAGTTTATGTTTTTTGTCCCAACTAATACAAATGTCTTCTTACCAACACAAAGTCCAAAAAAATACTAAACGGATTTGCATGGTGGGCTCAATTTATCTTCACTCGACCTTAAATTGAGACTAACTTCATGTCTGTGATTATTTCATTATACTTGCCAATGAGTAACATTAAATGCAAACTAATCCTCAGGGAGAGCCCATATTGGAATAATAAGAGATGAACAGAGAAACATTTAAAAACTATTTCCCAAAATGCAGTGGACAGTGTTAACAAACTGTACCGTATCTGTATGTGGTCAGTGAGGATACAAATTTTCCATAAATAGTCTTATGTTTATCTAAAGTTACAGACCAAAGTCACCCAGCAACCCTGCTGCAGACAGACATCCAACATACTTCACATACATACAGATACGGGTCAGCACAGGAAGAAAACAGCATCTGCCATATCATAAATTCTTTCAGTACCTAAGGAACTTAAATCTGACCCTGGTCCAGGGTCAACAAGAGAACACATGTAGTCTCGTATCCGTCACACCTGTCCCCAGACACAACTGGTCTCTTAGTAAAAACAAACTTCCAAGGCCCTGCATGTGAAGGGTCCCTTCTATAAAATCCAGGATGGTCTCATGTTTTAAACCCAAATTGACAAATTAAGTGTCCTTCCTGATTTTAAACTGGATTTGACCAAAAGCTTTACATCTGCCTCAGCTCCAAAAGACAGCTTCCAGGATTGTATTTATTTAATAGAAGCGGGCCAACAATTATTGCAACAACATTTTCATAATCCAGTATTTGGAAAAATGTTTTGAACCTTTTCAGACTTTTGTTAGGGGATATTCAGTGTAGGACTGAAGCTAATGATTATTTTCATTGTCACTTAATCTGCAGATTATTTTCTTCAATCAATTGATTCATCAATTTGGCTGTAAAATGACAGAAAATAGTGGGAAATCATTTACATTTCCCAGAACCCAAAGTGAAATCTTCAAATGGCTTGCTGTATCCAATCAGTATTATCACATGCAACAGACAAAAGCATCAAGTCGTCACATTTTAGAAGCTCAAACCAGCAAATGTTTCAGGCCATCTCCCAGCAATCAAGCTTGACTTGATTTAAAACTTTATGACAAATTTTTACTGTTATTTTTTACATTTGTAAGACATTTATTCTAGAGTTTGACTACTTAGTTTTTTTAAGCTGATATAACTCAAAGCCTCAGTACCTCTGTATACAGGTTAAAGTGTGTGTTTTTACTATCAACATCAACTGGCTTCATGTGTAAACCACTTTTGGGCTAACCCTACCTTAGGCAGCCAGAGGTGTTCTTGAAAACAGTGGTCCACTCGGCGTCGCGGGGCTTTGAGTCCTCATTTGGCTCGTGCTCCCACCCCGAGTGGGGAATAATAACCTCGTTGGTCATGGTCTGCATGCCGTGGTTGATGATCACCATCTTTAGAGGTTCATAGGACGACAGATTCCAGAGAGTTCCTGTAGGGAGCAGAATATAAGAGAGATTAAAAGACTAAGACAAAGAGGATAGTGATAAGGGGAAAGAAATAGGTGATTTGGCAAAAGGAGCTGAAAAAGGGAGGATAGAAGAAGAATAAGAGGAGGATGGATGAAGATAAATTAGGGTAGTTTTGGACAGGAATTAGGAAATGGGAACATAAAGGGAGTGAGAGGTTAGGAAGAAAGGTGGAAAATGAAAGAAAGTGGCAGGAGGCAGCCAGGAAACGAGTGACAAAAGGATTGGAAAGACAAGAAAAGGGGGGAGGCAATGTAGTGACAGCTGTATGGCAGCCAAACATACTGTAGTGCACACTTTAAGATTGTAATCAAAACCACATTTACTGTAGATTGGTTAATAAATCAAAAACAGAATTGGTTGTTGATTAGACAGTGATGATATCCGGTGGTCATATTGCAATGTATAACTGTAATAGTTTTATTATTCTCCCATGAGGGCCTAGCTGACTACCACTATGTTGTAATCAATACTGAATTTATATGAGACATATATTTCTATAATATTCTCATAATATTGCTATAGGAAAAGTGATGTTGCATTAACCTTATAATACTTTGTCATTTTTCCACTAGTGGAGTATCACTAATGGAATAATATACAGAGTAGACCTTAACACACACATATTCTTTAGATACTGTGTGTGTATAGGATTAATGTAGATGAACTACTTTAGCAAACAGATGCTGTGTATCTATCACCTCCTCTATTTTCAATCCAGCCAGGTGAAAGAGCTTTTTCTTATTTACCTGCACATCTCCATAACACGCAGCCTATTTTATACTTTAGCAAAAGAGGTAAACTAAATTGAGCTGGGTATGTGCAACCTAAGGATTCACAAAAGAGAGGCAGGCAGACCGACAAAGCAGAGTGGAGGACATTTTTGACAGCATAGCTAAGGCAGCCAACCCTCCAAAAATAAAATGCTGCGTTAAAGCGTCAGCATCAGATGGGTTTTCACTCAAACACATGGATGCTCTGGAGCAAGGCAGACTCTGGTTTGAGGAGAACGAAAATGTTACACCAAAAAGTAAAAAACTTTGAAGTTTTCTGTTTTTATTAACCCATCCCACAATATTCTGTCTTGTTCTCTTATCACTTATCATTCATTTTAAATGTAGGCATTTAGCTGACATTCTTATCTGAAGCAACTTACAACAAGTCATTTGTTACTTCAAAGGAGGGCTTTACAAAGTCTACACTATTGGCACCATTAAAAGTATGCCAAGCAAGTACTGATGCAAGTACAGATGACTATAACCAGATTACATTGATACTGAAGAATGCTTAAAACTGTGATGATTGTCAGACAAGTTATAAAGAGCTTCTTTTTTTATAATTTCTAAGCAGATTTATGGACATTTATTCGTTTATCCTTGGAAAGTATAAGTACGACTGAATCTAAATAAATATGTGCATCAAGTCTGGACATTCAGATTTGATTTAAGTTATGAAGTACTATTTTTGACGTAAATTGCGGTAACCGAGCACTAAAGGATTTAAAGTTCCTTAATTGGCTCCATGAGCTGTGTCAAAGCCACTACTGCTGACTGTAAGGGTTGGGTGTGTCAGCGGGCCAAACTACAATAACACTTTTTCTGTTGTTTTTAGAACACCAGCGTGCTCATGTCTCTTTCACCTCACACAGTATCTCTCCGTCCACGACCCCCCCACCCCCTCGCCTCCCAACGGGGGAGGGCCTCACAGTATGAAAACCCCACACAGAAGTGCAAAAAGACACATGCACTTTGCATATATAAATGCTCTGCCACCCGCCCCCCAAGTCTGTGATTCTCTCTAGCCCCACAATAACAGACCATTAGCAGAGCAGTGAAACTGTCACACATCCTCGCCCTGTTCTTTAAAATGGTTTCTGTACATTTTCCAGATGGTCAATGTTTCCTCTGTTAAATCATGCTCTCCGCACACGGGTGGGGGGGGGGTGGGGGGTTCTGCAGAGAGGCCTGGACTAAAAATAAATCCAGCCCTTCTGGTGTAGTTGTGACTGGAGAATAACTGGTATCCTTCAGAAATTGAAAAAAATTATTTTAAGTCTGAATGAGGGTCATGATCGTCGTCACTTCAGCCCCTCTCCGTCACATCTCTATAGTAACTGCATTATCTAACCAAGCGGAAACACTAAACCTCCATTCCCTCTGTGGTTACAGTTGGTGACTAGACTGGCTTCCTGTGCGTCAGAGACTACCAAACTACCAGTATCTCACTGGGAAGCTATTAGATGTGTAAGCTGAGGTGTGGCTCCTCTCTGGGCCACTTTCACACACAAATCCAAAGTGTGATGCAGGATACTGAACACACACTAAAGCTTCAGGCCAACTTTCTATAATCCTGTGTGTGCTTAACAGAGCCTTTTAAAGTGGTCAGTGCACTGAGAAGATTTAACATTTTGGGCAATGTGGATGATCTGCTGTAATTTTACAAATAATTTGATTCCTTATAGATCCCTATTAGGCCCAGGTCCTGACTATCAGTAACATCACACCCTACCTCAAACTATTCCACTTGACCCACAGAGCATATTGGGAGCTGTATCCTGAGGGTAAACCTTGCCTGACAGACCGACTTCAGGGAAAAATGTCCACCCAGCCCTAAACAACCAAATGAAGGCTGGGCTTATTTGTGTTTCATGTATTTACTGTAAGTTTCATACCTCTACAAATTCAAAATAGATTTTTTTTTACAAGCAGTTTCACGGTACGTTAGACTTGGAAGAAAACAAGCTGAGATGTTTTGTTTTTTTTTACATATGGAAGTTCTTTAATCAGCATAATTGTGCTTTGAATGAAGAAATGAAACCAGTATTATTTACATGCTTGTTTTTTGCCTTTATTGCATTTTGTTATCTACCCATGGGTCAACCCAGGCCAGTGTCTCTTTCTGTGTGTAGGTGCTGAGTCAGTGGTTGGTCAGCAGTGTTCGCACTTTATTGTAGTTCAGGCAAAATCTTAATCTACCTTCAAGGGCCACTTTGATTTTCTGCCTCCACTTTTTTCACATTTACGTGCAATAATAAAGTAGACCCTGTAACTGTTCCTTGAGACATCTCTCCCTACTGAATAGGGTTTGAAAAGTTTGTCAATTCAAACACACACATACACAGATGTCCACAAATTCAAGGTCCAATTCTTAATTTATTTGTATGTACTTCTACTTGACTCATTAATCAATGATTTCTGGTAGCAGTCAAATACATAATTACATTTTTTCCATGTATTTAAACATATTTTCATATATGCAGGAGCGAGAGAGCTAATGTTACACTATTGAGAATTATGAGTTGACCACTACTGAATGACCCAACACATTGAAATCCAAATGAGAAAAGTTAAGAGGATGTGATGTTAAGGTCCTAAAGAGCAAGGACGCCATATTAAAGTCTCATGGGGAAACATTTTGTCTAAAATTATATTTTATATTTATATAATTTCATATCTATATATCTTTGTCATCTTACAGTATTGTTTTTAGTAAAACATCCACTCCTTCCCTGGTGCACATTTTCTCTACTTTCTTTTTAACATTTATCATTTACTTCTATCACATGCATGAGAGCATATGAGAGGAAGTATGAGCATTGAGGCATGAATCACATTAACAACAAATGTGCTCTTGTGGTGTGTGTGTGTGTGTGTGTGTGTGTGTGTGTGTGTGTGTTTCGGTATGACGACAGCTAGCTAACATTCATGCCTGCCTGCCAGGCTGACAGCTTGATTACCTCCATTGTTGTGTCATTAGCGTCAGCTTAAGTTGTGACAAGCAACATTCAACATGCAGCATACACACGAGGAGCAATGTCAGCTTAAGGACAAGCAGTGATTAAAGAAAACTTCTCACTGTGTCTTTGTCATACACTGTATGGGAAATATTTTGTGCTTAGAAACTCATTTTTGAGCTCTACAATGAGCCGCAAAGCTGAGGAGGAAGAAACAAACAGTACATTAATAACATCCACAAATCCACAAAATAAATCCCCATTCATTTGTATGATATAAAGTTTAACATTCAAGCCTGATGTAAAATCATTTTGTGTATGCCCTGGTATCAGATTAATGGTGTGTGATGCCTCTAATTTACGCTGCGCGCGCTATTGTTTCTGCATCATCATAAAACAGGTTCAACAGCCAATATCCACCATGGCTGGAAATGTATTTCTGTATTTGAAACATAAAATATACCAGCATCTATCTTTGACTTGTCCAGCACATAAGCAGACAGCAATTTGCAAAAACAAACAGGCTCATTTACACCTCAGTACTTTGAAGTGAAGAGAGATACCTGGCGCTTCATGCAAAAAGTACCATCCAAACCAAGCAAACTTTCTCTGTCACCCCCCCGTCTGTTCACCATCACCCCTAGTATTCCAGCTGAAACACTGCCCAGGCCGGTGGAATCAGTCAGCTTTGCACCGATCACATATGCCAGAGGGGAGGAAAAGGCATGTCTTTGCAGTGGCTGTGATCCATCAAGTACGACAGGCATACAGCCCACAGACCCAATGTTATTTAAGATGACAGAGTGCTGTGGAAGCGACGATCTCCATCCCGCGTCCTGCCACTGTTTCAGGCCGGTGGCTCATATCAGGTTTTGTCCGTTTGCTGTCCTCTGTCAGCTTGTCAGAGGTGGGTGTGTTGGGGATGTCTTCCTGGCCTGTCTACGGCAAATACCATGCAATTGTCATGTCAAAGGCTCCATTTACAGCTGGACAATATATCTTACTTTCTGGACTGTGATTGGATTTGACAGATTACATCAACATCGAATTTAAAAAGCATCACACGTGCATACAGTCTAACCAGATTTATCTTTCAATCAAGAAATGGAGACTATTGCAGTTAGTTTAGTTTACTCTCCTTACAAAAAAGAACACTGGCTATCATAAAAGCTGTCCCTCAAAACAATAAAACTATACATACAACTACAGAATCACAGAAAAGATAAACAGCAGCCAACAGTTTTAATTAATGATACAACAGCATTCATCAGGGAAAGGGATGCAGAGCTGCTTGGGAATCAATTTCAGGAACATTCTGCAGGTGAACCATACGTCTAAACTGCTGCTGTTGGTTAAAAACTGAAAGACTTCTGTTCAAGTTCAAGCTTGGGTTGTCAGAATGTCTGTACCCTGTCCAGACCTTTTTGACCCAGCAGAGCCACGACACTCATTGTCTGCAGATAATAAACAAAATATTATACCATCAAAGGATAGCTGCGAAGTAGGTTATAATTCTAGATGCACAACTACTAAGCTGCACTAATTTTGATACAGACCTGTTGTAGGATAAGAATGCAAGCTGGATCAGGTAAAAAAAGTTGAACAAGAGTTGATTTATAAATAACATTGGAAAAATTAGGTCAGGAAGTGAAAATATCCTGTCTGGGATGTGGAAGAAGAAACGTGGATAATATTAGAATAAAGTAGGGAGTTAAATAAATATGATTGTAAAAAGTATTACGGATTACTTAGTGTTACATGTTATGTAATGTGATTACTTTTTTCATTAACCGGTAGTGTGAGGGATTCACTTTTTTACAGTTACTAATCCAAGTGGTGCCATGTTACTAAACATTTTGAAGGTCTCATTGTGTGCTCTCTTACTGGGAGTTTGATGTTGGTTTATAATCAGTTTCATCTCTGTGTTCAGAGGACAGACTGCTGAAAGTGTGGGGAGGTGGCTAACCTCTACCAAAAGAGGAGAAATGAATTAATTAGGACACTTAAACATGAGCTGTAAAATAAATTATATCACTGTACTGTGATGAAACACATCCATGCTTGTGTTAATCTTGACATTCCTTAACAAATTTTTAAAAAAGCAGCATTTTATGGGTTGAAAATGGCTCAACACGCCAATGCTAAATCAGCCCAATGCTAACATAGAGTCAACGGGTGGGACTGGATTACATCATAAAATGTATGTAAAAAAGACTAATCAGTGTCAGCCAGCCTACAAAATTTTAGGTCAGAGCACTGTCATTACTGAACTGTCCCTGAGGATTCATATTCATTTACAACTTCAATATACTCCTCATTAATAGAGGCTTGTTCCAACGCCGTTTCCTTGGTTTTCTTGGCTTTAAATTGAATTGAACTGGCCCGACACCAACCAACAAACTCATCAACCCAAACAAACACACCTCTTCATCACACAGTAATGCTGTCCAGGCCGCCTGCCATTATTTTTCTAGCGGGATGAAGAAAAATATTTAGCTCTGATTTGATTTGAAGTGTTCATGGTGATCAGATCTTTATACATTTTATACTGGATGGTAAGATACATGTTGTTAATGCACAGTGGAAAAAGGAGTAACAAGTTCAATTGTAAATAAGTTACGTTGCTACTTTTCTCCAAAGTTTCTCCAAAGTCAGGATTTCCAGCAGGATCATACTATAACATTCCAGGACTTTACCATGACCTTCCATAACTAAGTCACACTGCTTTCAAGATCTAAAAATGATATTCCTCTCTGGTTTATTAATGTTGTTTATCTGCTAAGAAAAGTTCTAAAGGGATAAACAGTCTGGTTGAGTTGGTCTAGAGGAAACCATCTAAAAAGCAGCATGTAATTAAATGAATGTCTAAAAGAAGTTGTAAAATACATTGTGATATATCCCTGTAAACAGAACTCATGCAGCTATAAAAATATCTCCAAAGACTTGCATACATATGCGGTGCTTCAAATTCCTTAAAGAGGAAAATGTGTAGGGAAAGGCTTATGAAGAAAAACACTGTGATCTGATATGTACAACAGTCTTTCACTATGTTTGGGTTTTCACATAAACCTGTGATTTGCCTTTGTTTCCTTTGCCTTAAATCCATTCCAGCCGCAGGGCAAGTTCACCATGTACATTATTACCTGACGGTTTTCATTTGGCAGATTTTTGTCAGAGCTTGACATAACCCAAAAATGCTTAGATCTAAACGTGTATTTGTCAAAGTAAATGACAAGATTGGGAGCAAAAGAGACAATTTGTGAGCTGAGTATTAACCAAATGCTACCTCCTGTTTCTGTACTCACTCCTTTTCCTTTCCTTTAACCCCCCTGACACTGGAACCAGGACTAGGAATGGGACTAGCAAACGCTAATTAAATTTTCCAAGCACCACTGGCAGGCATGTTTCTCTTCTAGCAGGGCTATTAACTTAGATCTGCCCATTACCATTCTCTGCCTCCTCCCTCCTGTCCTTCTCCTCCTCACCCCTTTAGCCATCCATCACACTCTCAGTGGTAAAGGAGGGAGACACAGTTTAAAAAAAAGGGAGAGGGCATGTGAAAGACATGAGAGAATGGAGAAGAGGAAGAGGAGTAGGGGGCTTCAGTAAGTGGACTTGTTCTTTTGCCTGCTAAGGAAAACGTCCACTAAAGAAATAGAAATGGAAGATTTATGTGCGTGTTTGTGTGTGTGTGTGTGTGTGTGTGTGTGTGTGTGTGTGTGTGTGTGTGTTTGGGAAGGACCATCAGGCAGGGTGCTGAGGTCGATCCCTGGAAAGCAGTTAATGTAATGAGGTAGGAAGGGCAAAGCAAAATACATACATTTACATACACTCACACACACATACAGTATATATGCCAATCATGAACTCAGCAGGTTGTCTCATGGATCATGGGGGGGGACCTCAGGTATGGTGTCCTTCTCAAAAATGGATTCACTATATTCTACATCACCATAAAGACCATGTCCACGAGTTTGTGTGTGTGTATACATGTGTGTCATAACACGGTAGCCATACTGAAACTGTGTTGAGACCAGCATACTAAGCCAAAACTGTCCTGTGGTTGAAAATCAGATAAGGTCCAGTTAGTTTTAGGCACCATGAGCATGATGGATACGATCTTACTGAAAAGTCATTCATCACTGCTGAGCTGGTTATTTATGGTAACATGCAGCATTTAGAGCTTCAGACCAAAACATCCTGTAAATATTGCTGTATACATTATGTTAAACTCACAAAACTTCCACAAAACCTTGGCACAGATATGCACACGTGTCTAGACAGCATTCCTTTCAAGCTTAAAGGCCTGCCAGCTTGCCCTATATGCATTTTTCATCCAAATGACAAAGGCATGCAGTGAGCACCTGTCTGAGTGTCAGTTCACAAACCTCCGACATCTCCTGCAGGAAACACAGCAGACAAATTCACTTAATAATCTACATTTTCAGGGTGGGAATTGCCGGAGGGCGCAAACAGCCCAGAGCCTACCGGGAGGGAAAATAGAATTGCTCTGACTGGTACAAAGCTCTAAAAATATGAACAACTGGTCTGTCTTGTGTGTTGGAAAATAAAATCACTTGATTCCTTCCATGTCACCCGTTTCTCCCAGCAGAAACAGAGCTCTCAGTGGTTTTACAGGGACAGCACAAACTCCAACAGCAAACTCTTAAAATACATGGACTACGAAAATGGGCCTATATTTAAAACATATATTTAATTGTAGAAAAACACTGCCAATTTTAGCCACATGGGCCGAGGCTGTAAGCTGAGCTTGCATTGTGAATGGCCTGTTTTCACTGGGGCTAGGGCACTGGCAATGATAACCTAAAGCTGAAGAAGAGAGGGAGAGGATAGGGAGAAAAACAGAGTGTAGATAATGAATGATGGAGAGAAAAAATTAGATTGAACGAGGGATGGTGGATAATGAGAACCCTCCCTCCATTCTGTCCTCCTTGTCTTGTGGTGCAGGGTTATTTTTAGCTACGATGGGGAGCAACATGCTGCTGTGAAGGCAATCATTTCTGCTGCGGCACAGTCATCGCTCACCGCGACATCTCTGTCACAGCAAAGGAAAGCTACACATACACACACACACACACACACTTAGACATGCATGAACACTACAGTTCAACAAGCATGTTTTTAAAGGACTGCTGTTACTACCAATATCTCTGGATTGAAGCTGTCAAAAGCCAGAATCGTGTATTGATTTTCACTCTTTAGAGCCACAGCATCACAGATCTTCACAGCAAGACATCCAGCTAGAAACTATTGATAGCTGACAAAACGCAGCTTGAAAACAATTGTCCTTCTCTAAGCTGTAGAGTTACATAAAAAGTAAACCCATTTATTTCTTGGAGTGGTGCATATACTGAATTTTACACGTGGTACTTCACAAAGGTCAAGTATCTCACTTTAAAGTGGTTCTCACTTTTCACACATGTGCACTGAGAACAAAAAACCCTTCTCAGATGGCAAAGCCAAAGTGTGTCAGGGCAAACCAATCATGTTAGGGATTAGCTAAGCACTTGAAAATACACAGACACACACACACACACACACCACTGTATTCCCCTGTTGTGACATTTACCAGGTCAAGGAGAGGAAACCCTATCATGGCGTTTGAATCAATACCTCCTCTTAAAGGAATTAAAGCATATTTCATTACACAATGCAGCTAATAGCTTTTTTCTTTATATATATATATTTTTCTGTTTATATGCCATCTGCTTTTCTACAGAGAATCATTCCACATTATATCTGTCTCTGTCTGCTTACAGTACAATGTAATAACCCTAATGTAATCGATTATCACAATGTTTGTTCTAAAATCTGACTCTAACTGTGGTTCTTCATTGAAAGAAAATGGCTCTATGACAGTAAAAAGAGCCGTCTCCAGAACAATTTACTCAACATATGTCTTCACCAGTGACTGAAGAAATACAAAAGGCATTGTTATCGCCCCTCCGTGTATATAGGGAGTTACACAATTCAGTGCTAATTCAGCGAGTACTGTTTCTGTCCATATGGAATGCCTGACACTCAGGCTTATCAAATAATGTAAGGGGCCTAAGATGAGAAAATAGCACACTGTGAATAATGATGCAAAAAAATTGTGATGTGTAGAAAACACAAAAAAAACCTCTGATTGTTAAAGCACTATGACTCAGCCCTGCATTACTATGCAGAGCATGGGGTTATGGCAGGCAACTCAGTATATTCCTGCGTTGAATATATTCAGTCATTGGAAGTATGCAGCCAGTGACTGGAAAGGACTGGCATACTAAGGTACAATCATATCAGCTTAAAAGGCTTCAAATCAGCACTTTTATACTTACATTACGTGAAAGAGAGTGTAGACTAATTAGGCAGACAGAAAGAAGAATCCTACAGTTAGTGGAGACAGCCAACATGCTTGGCTGCAACAGTGCTATGAGGGTGGTTTTGCATAATATGAGGAATCTTTTACCTATGGTACGGAAATACTTACTTAAGAAATGCAATCAGACATATCCATAGCACTTACTTTCACCCAAATGACAGAGCTTTTTTAAAATAGTTTGAAGGAAAATATTAATATATGTGACACTTGATCAAATGCTCTGATTGAAAGCCTTGCAGAGTTCGTTCCTCTTACATTCAGAAAATGTTTTTTATGTGAGTGTGGATTAATATAAAGTCAGATGACAATCATCTGCTTGGCCTGTTTTAACTTGATGTTACAAAATCAATCACACATAAAGTAAAACAGGTGGTTTTGTTGCCTGAAGTTACTTATACGAATTAGTTGTATTTCTTAACAATTTGATAAGGATAATGTTGCTTGTGCCATTTCGGTAGATTCTCCTGCTTGAACCTCATCACATTGTTTTGAGTGTCCAATATAAAAATGTTTAATCTTACCAGTGATGAGCTCTCGAACTTCCATGTCGTTGGTCTTCCTCAGCAGGCGGACAAGAGCCGGGATGCCGTCACAGTTCTTGATGGCCACCTTGTTGTCATTGTCCTTGCCATAGGAGATGTTGCGCAGAGCCCCACAAGCCTTGCGGTGGACTTCAGATTTGGGGTGGTCCAGAAGCCCCACCAGAACAGGAATCCCCTTCAGTAGACGCACATCCTTCTTAATCTTGTCATTTTCATAGCACAGGTGCTGCAGGTAGGCAGCGGCGTTGGACTTGACCGGGTCAATGGGATGGCCCAGCATGGCGATGACCTCTGGGAGGTCTGGGTCACGCCAACGTGGGTCCTTGCGGATGCTGTCAATGGATGGTGAGCGCCGGCCGCCCATGCGGTCCAGGCTGGCCATGCTCCCCCTCTCTGGCTGGGCCAGCGGTGCTGAATACATGCCATGGATGTAAGGGTGGCGCTCATCGATCAGCTCTGCCTCAATGGGGTCATCTGGGTACCCTCTGGAAGCCAAAAGACGAGAGGACAGTGAGGACAAGGGAGATGGACGAGGTAAATGGAGGATGACTCAGACAGATTTGTCTGAGAGAAAAATTAAGCAGCTGGGAAGAGAAGCCAACTGAGGTGAGAGCCACTGACTAATGAGGGGAAAAGGGAAAGCAGAGGACAGTGTGAGTGAGAGGTGAAAAGATGTGGGCGATGAGGGGGAAAAGGAAAGAGTGTAGAGCAGAGAGTGAAGGGGAGACATGGTGATCTGTGGTTTGGATCTGTGATTAACAGGTCTGTCAAGGGGAACTGTGGTGGCAATTCCTTGCAATAAGAGTGATATGGTAAGCAACATTCAACTTATTATTCCTCCCTGTCAGGTGGTAGCAACAAACATGTCAGACTTCTACAAACATAGTCTTAGAAAGAGTGATTGAGAAACAAGAAAAGATTGCACAAAGAAAACCCAGGCAGTTCTCAAAGAATCAGAGACAAAGGCAACACCAACGAAAAAGCTTTGAAGTAAAGTCTTGTGAAGTTTTTTTTTAGGAAGTCATCATATACAATAGAGAACGGATTTGATGTATTCTCCCCCAGGGAACAAAGAAAAGAACTAGCTGTCCCCCCAGGGAGGACTACGAGCCCATATGATGCCCCCAGGGCTCCCTTTGCTCACAGTGCTAGCATGCAGTTGCTAAAATGTTGACCATCTCTCTGGGACTTCTCTGCTAGCATTAGTCTCATTTGCATTACTACTGTTAGTGCTGGGGATTTCTACTCATTTTCGGTGATGGAAACAACTGTTGTCCTCTGGAGGAGGAAGATGGGAGTGGCTTTTTGAGAGTTCTTAGGGGGTTCCCTTCAATGAATCTCTATCACCCAAGCCTTTCAGAGTCTATGATTTACACTCTAGGGTTCTTTACTCCAATTCTCTACCGGGACATGGGTGAAAATGTAGGCGCTCAATTCCAATGACAGATCATTTGTTGCTAGAGTGCAGGCTACTCATTTTACTTAAGGCTGTTTAATCATAGGAACGATTTTTCACTTGTTGGGCCAACTCTGAGGATGGAGTCAGGGAAGTCACACTTCACACTGGCAGAAAAGTTGCAAGGAATCTTTTTGAAACTTGTTTCACAAAAATTCCTCTTTTTGATCACGTACCACTGACATGTCTAAAAGGGTGGGAGAATCTTTGGTAGGAAAAGTTGACTTGGGGAGAGGAATTTAATTAGGGTTGTATACTTATGCACAGCCTTTATCATCCCCCAACCCCACAGCTTGAGACTTGTTTATCCTCATTACATAATCCAGCTGGTCTCCTCTCAGCATCTTTGATGTATGGTGGTTGGTGGTGCAACAAAATGGTGGCCAACGCCGGTGGTTGGCAGGGAATTCCAGGGCGAGCTCTAATTTTAATGAGTTTTATGTTAATCATGTATTTTTACAGTTCTTTCCAGGCATGCTGAGGAAAGGGGGATGCTATGCATGCCATCTCATCTCAGCTCTGGTGTATTCCTCTTTTCTTTTACACAAGCCTTGCAGTAACATATTCGCTTTTATGGCACGACTTTGTGCATTTTACTGCCAGGGAAATCAATACAAGATGAACAGGGAGAAAAACTCCTGCCCAAGCAACGTGACAAGATATTAAATCCCCTATTCAAATGAATGGAAAGAGGATTAATAGAGATGGAGTGAGGCACCACCGCATTCAAGTACAGCCACGTCCAAATGCTGCAAGTTAACCAAGTTCAAAAAACAGTGTTGAATAGGTTGTGGCAAACTTTCCAGCACAACCTTTGGGTGTCATGGTCACATGTCAATAACAGCTGTGACTCTGGAGGTCTAACATTGCTTGAAACAGGTGTTCTTGCAGGGAAAAAAGAGAAAACACTGAATTGAACACAGTTAACCTAAACTAGAGTGGATCTGGTTAATTTGTCTTTCAAAAGTAGTTTGTTTCCAGCTTTGTGGAACATGTTGGAGAGCCACGAACCTCTATATGCAACCTTTAACCACAGTATGGAAGGAGGGCCAATCAAGAGCATGATTACAGCATAATTTACAGAACGACTGCAGCTCTGAGGTTTGGCAAAAAAAAAACTGACCTACAGTTTGCATGGAAAAAGAGGGACATTTTCGACTCTATGTGGAAGTGCTGGTGGTCTACTTGCGTATAACGAGATGTAAACACACTACCACACTCTGCAGCCACTATCCAGCTTTCGATTGCTGTGCGATATTGGACATGACAAGGCAACGGAAGTCAGGAATAACCCTCCTAAAGAAAGGGCAGTACACAATGTCAGCATCATCATCATCGCATAGACCTGCATAAATAACCCCCATCTCTTTCATGGACAGTCTCTCTCTCTCTCTCTCTTTCTCTCTCTGAGTTTCTCTCTCATTATCTGTCACACAATGTTTTCTCGCACACTTTCCCTCGCACGCGCACTTCAACACACAGATGAGATGTAAGTCGTGCAGATTGTGGCTCATTTAGATCTGGCCGATGCGGCCGGGGTTTTGGTAAAGCAGGCGTTGTGAGGCTGAGTGATGGGAATGTCAGGATTTGCATTTAAATTGGCACCATTGTATGTACAGGGAGGGGTATATTCATAGGATTGAAAGGCCTCTGCGCCACCAGATGCGATGCTCCAAGCATGATTACAGCAGATCACTCTCCTCATGTTAATCGAATCGCTAAATGTCCAGGCTATTTCTGTGTATCTGTGTGCTCGTCTGTGGATGCGTGGGCGTGTGTGTTTTGTTCTAAGACACAAAAAATAGAAAGACAAGATACAGACACAAACAGATGGATACAAGTTGTATGCATGTCCGCAAACTCCAGCTCTCCTTTATTCACCTGGACACACCCTCACCCAATTACTTTGATCATCCTTTAATCACCCAATCGTGGCTGACCCTCTTCTTCGGCAGGCCCATAAAAGAAGATCAATTGAGTTGAATCAGACTCCCACAAGAAGATGTTTGCATCTCATATGTACACGTTTATGAGCTTTTCACTGACTGACTGTCCGTGCCAAGAAGATTGCTTATTTTGAATTATGGGCAATAATTGTTTAGCAATGCACAAAAGTCTTTGTGGGACAGCATAGAAAGGAAGAGGAGAAAGAACAGCAAAGCTGGAGTGTTTATGTCTTGCCACTTTCTAATTTCTCATGCTGTTTTTATGGTATTATCGACTGCCACCACAGCTTGTTTTCATTCAATTAAAAGAGAGTGACATTGCTCAGAAGATTCTTCTATAATTTAGGAGATGCTTCTGAGAAACCTCAAACATGACAGAAGGGAAGTATAATATTAAACAGAGTATTTAACTCTTGGTGAACGCCTCTTGGCAGGATCGTGGAGGATGAGGAAGGGAGGCCGGACTGGCTAGTGCCATATCACTTCCACGGGCCGTTCCCTACAGAGGCCACTGGATTAGAATGAGACACCCCCCTCTCAATTAACGATGTGTGTGTGTGTGTGTGTGTGTGTGTGTATGTGTGTGTGTGTGTGTGTGTGTGCTCAGGTTAGTATGCATGTGTGTGTTTGTATGTCTATGTGTGTGGTGACCCCTGGATGCAGGTGGGCTGGTGCAGCGGAGCGGGTTGCCCAAGGAGAGATGAGCCGTTAGAGATTGGCTTAAAGGCGCCACTGTAGTCTGGCAGAGTTCAAAAGCAGCAATTAATCACACTGGCATGAAGGGACACACACACACACACACACACACATTATATGCAAAATCTGAGCAAGGTTAAAGGGAAAAAGAGATGCTCTCCCTTCCTCAGTAGCTACATTCCTGCTGCCTCTGAGCAAGGCACTGATAGACTGTTAAGGTAAATAATAACCCTTTTTAATGTTTATAAAGCAAAGTTTCAAAGTGCTTTTATACCAAGAAAAATCTAAGAACAAATTGACAAGGCATGTAGATAAAACAAGTTCCAATTAAAACAGAACACTCTGCCTAGAGTCAAAATGTTTTTTAAAATTAAATTCTGCCATCTCCATCAAGCTTTTCTAATTCCCCACATCCCAGTTTGCATAGAAAACACATATAGTACCTGGCTGGTAACACAGCTAACCTTTGCATAATGAATACTCCCATATAGGCGTACTGCATGATATGATTTAGTAATTAATATCCCACCATGCTCTGTAGCATGTATAAAACAACAGGTCCAGTTGTTCTTCATTTTTATACAAACCACACACTCACCCCTCTTGAGCTGTATGGAAGCCGTAGCATTTGTTGTGAGTCTCCACTCATTTATTCTGCTTGTTCCATTTATTTGTACATTAGAGCTATGTTAACACTAAAATCCAAGAGTTAGGCATCCTCACACATCCAAGAATCAATACATCATCATTCCCAACACATGATGGACTCAAATCACCACAAAAAGAGTACTTGGCGATTGCAGGAAGCCCTTTTAGTACTAAACATCTTCATTTTTGTTGGAGCATAATTGAGGGCTTGCAATGCAACGATAAGCTGTAATTAAAGCGCTTTAATTCCCAGATTCATTACAGCACTTTGGAGTCCCTGCTCCCTTCTTGGAAGAATTCTAATCGCAGTGGGAGCCTGGGCACACTGGGAGTGCTGATTGTCACCATTCCTGGGAGAAGAAAAACGCCCATAGTATACTGATGTTTTGACTAATGTGAATAGAGGAAAAATGAAGGGAAGATGAAAGAACGAAAAATTTGGGGGTTATTTATT
The DNA here is from genome assembly GCA_036024295.1 of Nannoperca obscura. Lineage (NCBI taxonomy): Eukaryota > Metazoa > Chordata > Actinopteri > Centrarchiformes > Percichthyidae > Nannoperca > Nannoperca obscura. Next base: position 189 of record JAVQJL010017005.1, on the reverse strand, counting down.
TTCTGCTGCAATTAGCCAGGCAGCCGTCAGTCAAGAGTGGCTTCAAACATGTGTGTTTGTGTTTGGGCATTCACGTTAGCGGCTGTCAGTGTGTGAATATTACTGCATCTGAGTTTGTGTGGTTGTGTGTGTGTGTGTGTGTGTGTGTGTGTGTGTGTGTGTGTGTGTGTGTGTGTGTGTGTGCGTGTC
>JAVQJL010016999.1:0-12412 GCA_036024295.1 Nannoperca obscura | reverse complement strand
GGAGGAAGTGATGACCCTCACCCAGGGAAAAACAAGATGGGTGTACTGACAAAGCATTCAAGTCCCCAGCCCTCTTGGCCAACGTTAACGCCAACAGAAAAGCAGTCTTGATAGACAACACTGCCAAACCTGCTTCTGCCAATGGTTCAAATGGCAGGCCGAGAAGCCCGTCCAACACTGTCTGAAGTTCCCACTGGGGAACCAAGTGCCGTACCGGGGGCCGCAAGCGACGAGCCCCCGGAGAAACCTCTTGATCAGCGGATGGCTGCGAGCTGTAAACCGCCCCTACCCGACCAGCCGTAATCGCAGCTGTGATCACTGCCAGAGTGGAGGCTGCCCGCCCACTGTCCATCAACACCTGCAGGAACCCCAAGATGTCCCCTGGAACATGACGGGCCGTCAAGGAACGCATGGAGCGATTCGCCCAGGTCAGGATGGACGCTGCCAGCATGAGAAGAGCTGGCGAGCGCACCCCTCCAGTTCGTACAGGGACGCCACGACGGTGGTGTTGACAGATTGTACCACCACGTGTTGCCCCCTGAGTTGTGTAGTGAAGTGGTGCAGCACCCGTTGTACTGCCATCAGCTCTAGAAGGTTGAGGTAATACGGGGAGCTTGTCCACATGCCCCCTATGTGGGCTAGGTTCAAATCCCCACCCCAACCTGTCAGGGAGGCATTGGTGAAGACCTGAACATGGTGGGCCACACAGACCAGCTCCCTCAGACGTGATGGGGAGCCCCAGAACATCACATCCGGCGAGCCCATGCCAGAACATGAAGGCCGCTGTAGCAGTCGCGCCGAGGATGCAGCCAGAGTCGGCCAAACCAGCGCTGTAGGTCCCCCATGCGCAGCAGCCCAAAGCGCACCACTGGGTGGGCTGCTGACCTCATCCCCAACAGAGACCTGATGCTGCCTGTGGGGGCCAGTGGTGCACAGCGCACCCGCCGGGCCAGCCGCAAAATCACCTCCACCTGAGCCTCTGACAACCGGGCTGTCATAGTGCAGGAATCGAGGAGCAGCCCTAAATACGCTGCCTGCCGACTCTGCATCAAAACACTCTTGGCAGGATTGACGGCAAAGCCTAGGCGTGACACATGCTGAAGGCCAGAGCGGTGTGCACCGCCGCCTCCTGTCTGGAGACCGTGAGGATTAGCCAGCCATCGAAGCTGGTCAAAATCCTCACACCTCTCTGCCTGAGCGGCACCAACGCCATCTTCACGCACTTGGAGAACGTATGCGGGGAGAGGGAGTAGCCGATTGTACCAGAACACTGTCTGCCTATGGCAAGCGCAAAACCTTACTGTGGCGCTGCATAACAGAGACGATACGCGTCGGCCAGATCGATTGAGGATATCCATTTGCCCGGCCGAATGCACTCGTGCAGCCGTTTGATGCTCAACATGCGAAAAGTTTTGCGTGTTGAAGACATCATTCATCAGCCTGCGTAGGTCCAAATTGGTTTTGGCTACCTGACCCTCCCACCTGGGGAGGGGCTGGCAGGGGCCCTGCTCGAGACGGTCGAGATGCTGGTAATGCTAGAATCTGTAGGAAGGACAGAATCCATCTGGGCGGCAGCCAGCCCCACGACCTGGACCCCGATGGTCCCCCGTTACCGGCACCGGGCCAGCATGGAGGGAGCGGGCAATCTCCAGGAGAAGCAAGCTAAACAAGGTGCAAGCCATTATGTATTTTCCTTTCCGTGGTTCTAAGTGAATACACCAGCGACACCTGATGGTGACAGATTTTTCACTGTAGAACTCAAGACAACAGGTTGCTGAGTAAAAAAAGGGAAACGAGCAATGCACAGACTGGGGTTATATAGGGGAAGGATACTACCCCCAGATTGGAGGATGAGTACATTGAACTTTGACTCAGGTACCGAGGCAGAGCCTCGAGGGGATAAACCAATAGCGAAGCCCGTTAGAGGGCAGAGCATGTACGACATAAAACAGGAAGTGCCCCAAATCCCATTAACTTGTCACACTTACACACAATAAAGAACATCTTCAAGTTAATTATAGACGTTAGACCCACTACTGTGTAAGGGTTAGTGCCATAAATAGTGTTTAGTGACGAAAATGTACACTGAAAATAAATAAAAGAACACTAACGAGCTTGTTTGTTGCATGCATGTTTATTATCAGTTATTTTAATTATCCTAATTTTTCAGTTCTATTGCTGCTGGATTTGATAATGCAGCAGTTATTAAAAGACACACAGTCCAGAGTATGTGGGGAGTTGTCAACACAATGCAACTGGCAAGAGATTGATTAGAAAATGTCTGATAGTATATGAAGTACAGCATGTATGCTTTTGTTGTTTTTATTTTCAGAGCTGGCTGCTGTGGTGACACAGCTGTTGCTGTTGAGCATAAGCAGCAATAGCTGAATATACTGAAAGAAAACCAACACAATAAGTTTCTGACACATTTTTATTTATACACATACATATAGATATACTTCTACTAAAGGTTTTAGTAGACTTTCATACTGTATGCAATTTGCACAATACTATGCTATAAGAAATGAAAAAAAAGCACACAAAGGTGAATTAGTGTTACTGATCAAATGTTCAAAACGGCACAGAAATACTTGAATGGACAAAATAGCATATTGAATACACATACATATGTGCACTCTCATACAATTATTGAGAAATATACACACAGTACTAGTCAGAAACACAAACATGAGTTCTATAGCAGGAGACTGAACATGGTAAGGCAAGCTATAAAGCACGCTAATAATTGGACTTATCTTGTGCACTTTATATACACGGCGTGTGTGCACGACATACATTTAGACTCCTTGGTGAAGTGGTGGGCATGTGACTGGAAGACCGGTGAGAAATCAAAGGAAAAACCAACATAAAGTGTCTTTTTGAGGTGTCGGGCCACCATGTGTATCTGCAATGCGCCTTGGCAATGATTCTACAATTCTAAAATAAGAATCAACTGGGCCTCTCCACATTTTTATACATGCCACTGAGCCTGGTTGGATGTTTATTGCTTAATTAGACCATGCAGTCCACCTGTGTGGAAGCATCTGCATTTGTTATGTTTCTCCAGTCAGTTTTCCTTTAATTTGTCACCCATCTATATATAAAAGGATATGGATGTATTTCCTGGAGGAATGTAAGAAGAACTAATTCCTTAACATGCTTTGCAGGATATGGTGATTAAAGCTTTAATCCTCTGGAAAATGATTAGCTTGAGTCTTGTAGGGAATCCTATTTACAGACCTAATGTTTCCTCTTTCTCTGCAGGTCAGAGGTCAGTGAAGGCAGTGGTACCAGTGGGCGGAGATGATGTCCATGCAAAGTAAGTGTCACCACAGAAGCCAGCTCTTATTTTCTATCTGTTATAAATATCTGTTGTTTACATTTAAAGCACATACATGTGTAACGTCTTACGTTCCTTCACTCACTAATTGCTTACTGTGTTAAGTGAAGGTGATTATGATTGACTGTTAATGTGCAGTGGCCCATCCAACTGAATGGGCTTATCGTTACTACATATGAGATGGCATCTGATTGATTCTCACACAACCCTGCCAAACAATACATAGTTACAAGTTACAACATTTTATTGTCAAATTAGGAAAATTTAAATTTACAAAAGCTAAAGTTTTTGAGTAAAATTTTTACTGTTTCTGCTTCAGCTAAAGGATTGCGCTTTCATGCCTGCAACGGAGACTAAAAATTCCGATTCAAGCAGCTAATATTGTAGTTATACTAGAGTGTAGTTTAAATCCAATACACATCATCTGTCAGGAAACCTGCTTTACACACAACAGTTTAGTGAGGACTGGTCTAATTAGCAAACAACACCTGTGTGAGCTAGAAGTCTCATTAAAGCACAAAGCTGCCTTGATTTGGACAGTAATTGCCTAAAAGTATCAACTGTAGGTGTAGTTGGAGTTGTTGAACGTGATTGTATATGATGTGTACACAGTGTTGCATTTAAAAAGACTTTTAGTCGCAGTATGCGAGAATTTGCCAGAGCTTCAATTTGGAGCCACAGAAAGAGACAGAAATGGGATATGAGATGCCAAATATCATGTATGATATAACAAATAACACCCCCCAAAATCTGTTCTTTGTTTATGGATGATGACCTTTACTGTTATAATTTAAAGACTGAAGAACAGAGGACTGAGTACAGAGCTGTGTGGGAGTCCATATGGGATGTCTGTGAGTGAAAACCAAAGCAATGCTTTGACAGCTTTTGTTTTAGTTCAAAGCTTTTCATCACAAAGAACATTCAAAATACATTAGATCAAACATCTGCTGGTTTTGACTGTAGCCTGGCTGAAGAAGCAATAATAGTAGCAGAGGTTATTTGTTATTTCTGGCATCTTTTCAGAAGATGCCAAAAATATTGAAGGAAGAAGAAAATTCTCAGTTCTCTCACAGGCTGCATCACTGATGGATTTTAAAACTTACTTCAATTCAGTTAATGGCCATAGTAATCACGAGGGACGCTAGCTTATTCTCACAGTGAATACATTCTAATGCCAGGGATGCACAAGTGTATAATGACCAGCTGTTAGGTTGGGACTCTCATTTATTTTCTGTTTGCTCACATGCTGTATGTTTTGCCGGATATTCATAATGTTATCCATGCAGCTGGCATGCAGGACAATTATTAGGGAGTGTGCTTATTAGTGTGGTTGCACAAGGTTTACATTTCTTTATACCCTGGTCACAATGCAAGGCAAATAAATTATTTTTATCTGATCTGACATGAGAGGAATCTCCTCAACAATTAAAAATCTGCTCATTTACAGTATTCCAAAGGGTTACTAAAGTAATTTTAGTTTCTTTGTGCACAAGATATGGTATTTAGGTAATACATTTATTAAAGTTTTCTTAAGAAGGTGGAATAAAAGATAGATTTTATAGATTAAAAGATTTTATAGGATAGGCTCACATTTTTCCAAGTCTGTCTTAATACAATACTTACATGCCCATACAATATCTACATTGGAACAGATTTTGCTCTCTGTAATCATTCTAAATGTTTATACTGGCCATTTATAGACCTGTTCCGAACATGTATTCAGTCTTAGTGATGGGGGACAAACCCCCCCAGTCTGCGTAAAACAGTTTTTCAGTGTTTTATCTGAGGCTTCAGCAATCTGAGTTGGTATCTTCTAAAGTTAGTTGTTTCAGTATAAAATCCCCATGTTTCCCAGAAATGGACAATTTCACAACCTATGAAGATAGTAACATGATTTGTCTAACTTAGACTGCTAATGCCTCATACCAACTTAAGGAAAACTTAGGGTGTATTTTGGAACATAATGAAGTGTGGGTTTTGTCCTTCACTTACAGCAAGCGACACCTGTTTTAATGATCATATGGGCATTTGAATATTATTTTAAGACAGATTTGAAAAATTGTGAACCTATGCTTTAATCTCTCTTTCTGTGTCTCTCATTCAGACTTGTACCATGTTGGGAGTGAGACAGAAACGTAACAGGTTCGACCTAGTAACATTACCTTTGTGACTCGGGTGCTTAGGGGTGAAACCAATATGTGAAATTGCCATCACTGATACGTAACAAGGTGCAGCTCTGAAAGGGGGCTATACGGTTAGGTGTCATCAGCATAGCAATAAAACTTTGTTTATGGATGATGACCAGTACTGTTATAATTTAAAGACTAAAGAACAGAGGACCGAGTACAGAGCTGTGTGGGAGTCCATATGGGATGTCTGAGTGAAAGCAAAGCAAACCTTGACAGCTTTTGTTTCAGTTCAAAGCTTTTCATCACAAAGAACATTCAAAATGCATTAGATCAAACATCTGCTGGTTTTGACTGTAGCCTGGCTGAAGAAGCAATAATAGTAGCAGTAGTTACAATAGCAGCACAAGTACTAGAGGCAGTAATTCAAAGTGCTTTACGTAGTAGTATTGTTAGTGGTGGTAGTAGCAGTTGTAACACTAGCAGCAGTAGTAGAGGTAGCACTTGCAGTATTACCAGTACTACATGCAGCAAAAGTAGGTGTGTTAAAATGTAGTGTAAACGTTAGTGCGTTACATTTTAAAAATGGGTGGGTGGGTGTGGGTTTTCTTATATGATAGACCTAATAAATTAATGAACACCTTTAGGCTACAAAATAAAAAACAGTAATAAAAGTAAATGTAGCAGTAGTAGTAATAGTAGTAACAGTAATAGTAATAGTTTTGGTAGTAATGGAAGTAGTAGTAGTAGTAGTAGTAGTAGTGGCAGCATATGGAAAGCTTTCCATAGTAGTGGTAGTAGCAGTAGCACTACTACTACTAGTAGTAGTAGTAGTAGTAGTAGTAGTAGTATTACACTCTGATGTCAGCCATGTGTTGTTCCCTGCAGTGAGTGAGGCGGATAGTGTGGTGAAGGTATCGGAATGGCAGCAGACCTACTATGCCTCAGACTCCGGCATCCAATCAGGAGCCACCACAGTCCGGGACGATGAGAGCAGCACTGAGTACAGCAGCCGAAAGAGGTATACTGGCAGTAATACAACCAGTACTACCACTGCCCCTGCTTCTGCCGGCGCAGGGGGAGGTGGAGACACAGCTGGTGAACTAGAGAGCCCCACAGGTGAGCCTTTCTAAAGCGCTTTAACTGAGAGCTTAAAGTTCAAGTTTTTTGCTTCTCTTCACTTCCTTCAGCTTTGTTTCTATTGCTCACCCTGGTTTCATCACCTCACTTTGTTCATCATCAGATGTGTAGTCTTTATTGTTGTGCATGTTAGTTTTCTTTTTTGTATTTATTTGTTCTTGCTCATTAAAAGTAGCTGATGCAATATTATGTAATATATTGGTCCATTTTCTGCTTCATAATTGCCTGTTTATTTGCTTACCAATTGATCTGTCCAGCACACATGATTATCCCAGACACAACTGAATGGATTCTGATAAATATGTATGTATGTCACTTCGTCCAGTGTCAATTTATGATGCGCTTGATCATTAGTGATGATTATCGAACAGTGAAAACATATGGTTGGTCTCCCTCATAAGAACCCATTTCTTCCATTCATTTGACTTCTCTATTCTCAGCTTCCACAGTGTGAGGTAATACATCATAGCAAATAAGAAACTGTGTTTTATCCTCATTTCACTGTTACGCTCTGCTTCCCACAAATCACCTGACACACACAGGAAGAAATAAAAGTCTTCTCCAGAAGATAATCCTCACAAACATGTTGCCTTACAAACTTTACTGTCACACCTGTGCTGTAAGCTGAGACAGCTGTCGTTTCAAAACAAATGCACCGTAAAAATTATATTTACATATGGTTTTGTTTATAGCAAAATGTCAACTAAATGTAGATAGTAATAAACGGGCTCTAAAAGTTACAGGCCATAAATCTCACATCTACCCTACAGAACCTCCACAGTCCTCTCCACATACAAAGAAGTATACAATACCAGTCAGACTTTTGACTGGTACTGTATGTGTATATACATACACACAGCAAATTGATAGATGGTGTGGTGTGGTAATATTCAGTTTCACTTATTTATTCCCAACAAATCCCATGAAAACAACTACTAATGTACCTTATAACAAGTATTGTTTTTATCCAAAGCCTGAACTCTCTCACACACACACACACACACACACACTGTGGATTCATCTAATGATCAAAATAGTCAAGAATTTCCTTCTGTTTGAGTTAAGCTCAACAAAAACTACAGTGGCCAGCTGTTTTATGAAATTAATGAGCCTTTTAAAAAAGTTAAACTATATATTTGCGCAGGATTTTTAAAGATTAACATCTTAAGTGGGACTAGAGAGCTACAATTAAAGCATTGTCGCGTACCCATAGGGGAAACATGATATAGCTGAGTCCAAAACTCTTGTTAGAACACTGCACACTGACATCAAAGCATTGAGCATTATTGTACCACAGCCTATCATTGTGAAGAAATTTTCCTGCTGGCACATGTTTTAAAGTATGCAGGATACAGTATAATTAATACAAGTGAATGCATAACAGCAGATAAGCAGTCTAAGAATGAGAATGTGTTGAGTGCAGGCATGGCTCCTTATTCTCAGGAGGACTTATATTACAATGCAAGTTTCTTATGACTCACATATACACTAAATAATGTACCTTCAGCACTTACATAGACACTTTAACCTGCATCTTTCTGACTCATACTCAGAGTATCAAGTAGAAAAAAAAAAAAAAAAAAAAAGTAGTCATTGATTTTCCTAATTGGCTTCTACGCATCTCTTCCCCCTCCTGAGGGCAGGTGATTTGACTCTTATAATACATATACATGTCAATGAAACTGATCTGAATGGCGGAATGCCAACATTGAGACAAGATGCAGAAAGAACATCCAGTAGTTTGTTAAAGCTTAGCCAGTACTGACCTGAAATGTTCTTAATATCCTTGTTTTGGAAGAAGGGGAACTTCGCACCGGAAGAAGCATGTAATGAATGTTTGATCTTCATACTGTATCTGCAGCTAGTGCTTTATTAGTTTTGGGTCTATTGGTCACACTTTACCATGAAGGTTAGACTCAGTATTGACGGTTCTGATTCTCTTAATTTTCTAATTGGTGCATGACCCAAATAAACTGGTGTAATGAGATAAAATAACCTCTACTTGACGTGGGATCTGCATTCTTTTACACGGTGGCAGGTCATTCACATTTTTCTGCCTGCTGTTCTATTTTCAGTGGTTCAATTACCCATATTATCCTGCCTTTGTAATTACACATTTCGGTCTTTGCTGCCATCCATACCCAGATGCTGGTTCTTTAAACATCCTCACGTGAAAATGAACAGAATCAATCTAATCAAACAAATGCAATGAACTACTCCCTAGATGGGGAACAGAATCAATTGATGAACCCAAAAATAAGTAGTGTCTCTTGATATAATTTACTAAAATTGACAAAAGTGGAGTGTTAAGGCAAGGGTGCTTTTGAGTCAGTAATTGCAACAGGTGTTCACTTGTAGGATTGGCTCCACACTGAGAGGTGCTTTCAGCTAATTTGTCAAGGATAACTACAAACCCAAAGAGAGTTCCCCCTCTCTTGAAGAATTTGAAATAATCATCATATCTGGGCTTCCAGAAGTCTCATTCAAAAACTGAATAGAGCCATCTGTCAAACCAGCAGTGAAACTGTCAACATTAGTAAATGTCAAAGTGACTGAGTGGCATCAAGAATGTAAATGTACTTGACTGTCTTTGTCCATGGTGCCACTATAGTTGATGTCAGAAACTCTCCTCACCAACTCAAACATTCTGATGACTCTCCTTCCTGGAGAGACATTAACAGGCTGTTGAAGAGGCAGCGCCTCCTCAAAGCAGCTGGGCCAGACCAACCACCGGAGACAGCTGATCAGCAAAGTGCTTTAAGGTAGAAGTAGAAAGACATCTTTAACACGTCACTGGAGACTTGCCACATCTAGTCTTCCATCATCCCAGTCCACAAACAACAAAGGACGATAGGACTTCACGCCTACAGACCCATCGCCATGTCCTCTTTGGTAACAAAGTCTCTTGAGTGCCTTGTGCTGTCACACCTTAAAGCCATACTAACCCTTTCTTGGACCCCCTGCAGTTCACCTACCGACATCCAACTCACATTTTGGATTAGTATCTTAACACATTTCAAATATTCTTTATACTACCCATATCTTTATCTAACATTATTTCACATCAATATTTTGCAGAAACTTCCCAGAACCCAAGTCCCAGAGGACAATGCAAACTGTATACACATGGAGCACATCTGTGTTCAGACAACAACAGGATACAGCGATACTTGCTGGAAGCATGGCCGTATGATGTGGCAGCATGGAAGAGGCTGAGCAGAGTATTAGTAGAAGCCTTGATTATGGAACAGGTTGCAGCTGGTGGGGCTCTGCTCTGACTCCAGCACACCTGTCTCCATTCACACAATCACACACACAAACACAGGGAGAGAGGGGATGAAAACCACTCAGGGAGTGGCAACAGGTTAGCGAGACACAGGATGGGAGTTAGAGGGCGTGGCAGGTGACATCACAGGAGCAGATGTAACAGTTATTGAACCATAATATGAATTTGGTAAGGTCTTGCATGAAAAGGTGGGCAGTCAGGTCTCAAATCTCCAAAACACACCAAAACAGTCCATACTCACACCTGCCTCATCACGTGATGATACTGTAACTTATTTAAAGTGTTCTCTGTGGTGGATGTCTTTGCAAGTTGATTTTTATAGCGTATTGAAATGAACTGAAACTGATGGCTGCCCAGAATGTAGGAACTAAATCTAAAGTATGTTATGCCTTGGGAAATTGTGGCAGAGTTGTGAAAAGTTGAGCTCCTTAAAGCAGTAGTGTGGTGGTACAGTATTCCTCCCCATTCCATTCCTCCTGATCATGTCTACACACTGCCAGTAGACATGAAGAAACAGTCTTTTTATTGTCTTTTCCTTCCAGTGAAATGAGCATTTCCATGTCTCTGCTGCATTATGTTACACTCTGCTTCTGCTCACTTACCTGACACCCAAAGAAAATAGCTGCTTCATCAACCCAGAAGATAATCCTTCAACAAGATGATGTCTTTGACTTATGTAGCAGCCATCGACAATGACACAGCAGAGAGTTTCGACGGGTGCAGTACTTTATTTCTCCTTCGATGGTATGGAAGGTAGTGTGACTTTAAGCACCGTGAAAACTCGCTCCGCTTGTTGAGGATGCTAATTAGATTCAACTTTATGAACACGGCTGTTCTGCCACACACTGCTGCTAGCTTGCTCGTCACGCTGTTCGTCTGAGATGTATAACGGGAAGTTCAAAGAGAAGAGCGCTAGTCTGGCGCGTTGCATCATGCGCTGACGATATACAGCTTCCCGGGTTCACAGCGTCAACCCATTTCTGTTAGCTGCTTGCCATGAATGACGTAATGACGTGTCTGTCATTTACAGCCCCCTTCATCTGTTTCTTTTTCCTAATCCCTGTGATTCAGTGCACATTTACACAATCCAGAAAGTTATGTCATCCAGTCCAGTCATCTGGGCTGAAAATCATTATGAGCCAATTTGACACTCGTCATATTGATGCATTGATGCACTTTGAGATTTCCATGGGTGAACAGTACCAACCTTCATTACCATGATATATGCACAGGGAAGATGGAAAAGCTGTAAGAGAAGACGGGTGCTGGCATTTGTCCATTTTTCAGTTTGTTTCTACGGATAGGGAAGTCACCCCGCTCGCCAACATCATAACTACACAGGTATGTCAATATTGGATGATTCTGCTAAATCTAAAATTACATTTAATGACAAATTAAAAAAAACTTGCTTTCTGGAATATTTGCACATGGTGATGATGGTAATGACACATCTTCAATCAACTTTTGGAGAAATGCAACCAATGTCACTCTGCGGTGGCCAGTCACGTTAGCCTGCAATCGGACCGGCAGACACCCTAGTGAAGAAGAACTTTGTTTACCATGTAGCATTATAGCATTCTGCTTTTTACTGAGCAACTGTGAAGACAGAAGAGAGACTGATCAATCGCTGCTGTGATGACTGTACATCAGCTGTACAACCCTGCCATGAAGGAGTACAAAGATGGTAAAGGCTATGCAGATGCTTGGCCTTGTATCACTCTTCAACTTTGCCGTGACACTCTCACACTGCTGCACAACCATGCACTAATTGCCACAATGCCTGATTTGGTGTGAATAAACTTTAATGCAGCATTGTGTCTATGTATCTGTGTCTCCAAGTCTTCTTCTTTCAAAGAAATACTCTCCAGTTCTGATCTAACTGATGCCATACCATAGCAGCTACGCTTGCCTCTTCTGGAGACGCCATTGTTGTTTTGCGACCAACAGTCACTGTCATCACACCTAAACCACACCCATAGCTTCCAGTATCTCCTCATAGGACACTGATTGGTCTGAACCACTGTGGTCCGGCCACAGGCACATAACTTGATGCCTGGCGAGATGGATTCTCGCATGATCTCATGTGATCTTCACATCACATGATGTGGGCGGATCAGTCCAAATATCGCTAATATCGATACCAACGTTGGTATCTGTATCGGATCGATACTAGTGTGATGGGATCGATACTTTAATTTCAGTTTTTCTCCTCTATGTTCATTACTTGCTACCGTTTCTTCTTTGACATCTCTGTTGTGTTTTGTTGTCACGCCGTCACGTGACTCAGCAGCGCTAAGAACACACACAACCTGGTGGACTGAATTCTGTCACAGAACAGTTCTCTCAAATAATTTAACTTTTAAAACATTTGTTCTTCTTTAATCATTTTGTGCACTTTTTTGTTTATTTTAAAATATGTTCATGATGTTCAATGCAATGTTCACGGTTACATTACATTACATCATAGTAATACAAATATTTTTTGTCTAAAAACTTAAAATCTGTCCTGGGTTTTAACAT